>CAUYRT010093726.1:0-23985 GCA_963574885.1 Lepilemur ruficaudatus
TCCTAGCACTCTGGGAGGCCGAGGCAGGAGGATTGGTCAAGGTCAGGAGTTCGAAACCAGTCTGAGCAAGAGCGAGACCCCATCTCTACGAAAAATAGAAAGAAATTAATTGGCCAACTAAAAATATAGAAAAAATTAGCCAGGCATGGTGGCGCATGCCTGTAGTCCCAGCTACTCGGGAAGCTGAGGCAGAAGGATTGATTGAGCCCAGGAGTTTGAGATTGCTGTGAGCTAGGCTGATGCCATGGCACTCTAGCTCAGGCAACAGAGTGAGACTCTGTGTCAGAAAAAAAAAAAAAGGTCAAAGTGGATGAAGTTAAGGGAAATTAGAGAAAAGAGGGCTGGAGGAGGAGCCTGGTGGAAGGTCACTTCTGACAAATTGGGAGAGGAGGGAACCAACCCCCTGAAAGCGATGGAGAAGACACAGTGAGGTCACAGTGTGTCTCCTGAATGCCGAGCAAAGAGTGAGCTCAAGCTGAGTTGGTGAGTAAAAGCAGACATCTCGGAGAGATCAGGTAAGTTGAATAATAAAAAAGCTCATTGGATTTGGCGGTGGTGAAGGTCCTTGGCTGCCTCTGAGAAAGTTTCAATTTCTATGAAACAATGGGACATCTGCAGCCATTATATCTATAAAAATAAAAAATAAAAACCAGTGGGGCATTAGCCAACTCTCAGGAGGTCCGCAAGTGAACAAGTATACCCTGAAAAGGAAACTAAGAAGATAACAATCTGAAGGGATTGCAAAACCCAGGGAAGTTGACTTTTGTTTGCTTGCTTGTTTGTTGTTTTTCACAGGAGGCTGCTGTGCCTTTACTGGCCTAGCAGAAGCATTCGAGAGCTAGAGAGGAAAAAAGGAGACAGAGCAGAGCAAATTGAGAGAAAGAAATGGAGAAAAGGACGATGAGATGGCCACATTGAACACAGAAGGGAGACTGCTCCCTCTGACGCAATAAGAAGGAAAAGGGTGGAAAGTACAGAGAAAACTTGAGGGGGAACATGGACGAGGGTGTAGTAATAGTAAGTGGCAAGGTCGCCTGCAAGAATAAGGCAGCTGGGATCAGGACGGGCAGGTCAGGAGGGTTACCCAGTGGCCATGGTGTTTCGGGCTGGGCAGAGTCCAGGGCGGGTCTGACAGGACTGCCGAGGAGCAGCACTTGAAATGCCTTTGTAACCTTTCCCCAAAATGTGGTCGCCTAGGTGTGGAAACAGAAAAGGAAGCTGAGATGATCGGGAGCTGGAATTAGCGCAGAAGACCCCAGAAAAGTTAAAGGGTGGAATGAGGGTTCAAGAAGACAGTGTTGAAATAACTTGTCCCGGAGTCCAGACTTCTTCACGGAGCAAGGGACACTGACAAAACGCGATTAGCCAAAAAAGGTGGAAGTCACAAATGAGGCCAAAGCGGCCCTTCTGTGAGATGTAGTACAAAGACTAGAAATCAGTGAAGACGCAATCAGACAGGAGGACCTCTGTCAACACCACCACCAAATTTAAAATCTTGGAGTGCTGACAATAAGGTATTATACAAGGCCTTGACATTCGGGTGGGTACCAGGGGGATTTCAGAAGTTCTCTGCAGATGCAGCTCTAGGGGCGCCTGCTTGCCCCTGGAAGGCCCTGGTTCCTCTGCAAGCTGTCATGGGTGCCTCCCAGGGTCCTGCAGGTGGAAGGTGATTAGAGAACAGACAGGTTATGTCTGAACTGTTGTCAGTGGGACTGATCACAAAGAAAAGCCTTCCCCAGGGCATCTTAAATTAGACCTAAGGGGTTTAATTGAAACCGAGTAGCCCTTTGGAATGGAGCTGAACAATGACTCAACTCACTGACTTTGGCTCACTGGCCTCCCTTTGCCTCCCTCCCAGGGAAACTGAGATTGAATGAATAACAGCTGTGAAATTCTCCCTTGAGAAGAAGACTCCTACACAGTAATGAAAACTAAATGCTTTTCATTACAACTTAAGTGAATGACTTGCTTCCCCAAAAATGCCTCGGAATGAATGGCACAGGAAAGAATGACATTTCCCCAAAATGTTACACATTAATATTGATTTGTAGTAGAATCATGAATGTCTACAAATTTCACTGATTGGAAATTAATTTGCATAAACATTTGAGGACTAGCGGGAGGGAAGTTAATAAATACCTGAAATATTCAATTATTTGAAGTACCTAGGTGTTAGCTATCATTAATAAAGGATAATGTAAGAGTATATCGAGCACATTGAATAATTAAATAGTGATATTTTGTGAGCATTTGAAATGAAAAACATCTTTTTTCCCCTCAGATCCCATTGCACCTCTCCTCCTGCCCCCTCTTGCCCCAACTCCCCCAATCTTGGCTGCCCCTAAATATTTCTTTCAGTGATTCAGCAAAAATAGGAAGGAAAAAATACACGTATTCCAGAAAGCAGCTAATTTCCATGGTCTTCATGACATAAGAATACTAGCTTTCCCACAGAGAAACAAATTGGATGACAATTTTAGGATAATTGAATTGCTTGATGCTTTTCAAGTTGTTAGAAAATCAGTGCTGTGAAAACCAATTTTTTCAGAGCTACTTGTAGTGTCCTGTTATAGTAGATTTTTTTTTTACACATTAAAAACAAAACATGGAGCAAAGATTTGCCGATTTGTGAGTGGTTTGTGTCACACAATAGCTGTGAAAATGAACACCTGGTAAACTAAATTAAAACTAAGGTGCCCAAATTTTCAGTAAGTCAGCTATCATAATGACAAAACTCTATACAAAAGATACCTGTAGATCCTAATTTTAAATCCTTTCAAAACCAAATAGTTACCCTTTTTGGCAGGAGATGGGGATGGTAGGGCTTTGAGGGATGAAACAATTGATGATCACTCCAAACAAAGTGGTTGGTAATCACAGAAGAGACTAAGACACAGAAAGAAAAGTATCTGGGCAGAGACAAGCCATGGATCTGAACAGAAACGGAATGATTTAGGTTTCTGGTTGTCAGACCTGAATGTACATCAGAATCACCTGAGGGCTTGTTAAGCCACAAACTGCCCCGAGTTTCTGATTCAGTATATCTGGGTGGGGCGTAGGAGTTCCCATTTCTAACAAGTTCCCAAAAGATGCTGGTGCTGCTGGTTCTGGTACCACACTTTGAGAACCAGTGATTTAGGGAGCTAGCTAGAGACAGAATGGTTTAGTAAAGAAGTCTTTCATCTGTAAAGTGGAAATGCTAAAAATATGATGAAAAAAAAAGAAAGTCTTGACGACAGTGAGGAGAAATAGAAGAAGATACCTTACTGAAGAGAATTAAAGGGAAGAAGAAACCAAGACAATGGATGGTCACTACATTAAGATTAAAATAACAGAAAGGGAAGGTAAAGTTTAATTGAATGCCAAGCCCTGTGCTAGACACGTTACATTCACAATTCTGCCAGGTTGATAAAATAATGGCAACATCTGGACAAGGAACCAGAAGATGCACAAAAACTTGACAAATAGGATAGGAAATGATGACCATAGTAAAATAACTTTCCAAAGTCAACATGGTTAAAAAATGGTCCTGAGTTCTAAGCCACTTAAGAGATAGACAAAGAATAGGACAGCTGGAGATCAAAACACCATACAGTACTTACTACTGATTAGGGCTGGGAGGGGTAATGTGGCTTAGGAGTGCAGCAACTATGAGCTTCCTGCTACTGCATCTCAGAAATAGGCAGATGTATCCATCCGTCCCGGCCAGATGGACACGTGCTTCCTCCTGCAGGGCCCCGCCCCGTAAAACTTCCAGCGTGGAAGAGAAGAATGACACCTGCTTCACTCTGGCCATTCCTCAAGCAAGGAGAGCGTGGCAGGGGGTGCGCTCTGCAAGCCCTACCTACTCTCTTCAAATTTACCAACCAGCCTGCTCCTCATATCCTGAGGCAGAGTGGTGAAGGATTGAAGAGGCCAGGAGAGTTACACTGAGTTCTCTAGATACAAGGAAACATCAGAAGCTGTTAATAAATATCTTCCCCTTACAGGTGGGAGAGAAGCAGGCTGTTTTCACTCTAAAGCCTGCTCCCTTTCAATGATTCTGTTCCTTCTAGAAGGAAAACACATTGGAGATTGAGTAAGGAATGGTATTTAAAAAGCTAGAATTCTTCACTAGGAAGATGCTGATGAAAGAACCACATGCTGTTTCAGTAGCATGCTAACTTGAATAGCTGGTCCTCTACACATGTCCGCTGCCTGCGAGACTGAACGTTGGAAATGGGCCTGGCTGGTGGCTGGGTCGATGTCCCAAAGAGAGGCTGATTGATCTGAATTTCATACATAGCTTCTCGGTCTACTCCCCTCTGTGAACATTTTGTAGTCAGAGGGCATAATGACTGGTTTTCATTTTCTATATTCTGATGTCCATTAGTTTCTTCTTTAGGAAAATGGCTCAAATTGACATTTGGACACATTCGTAAAGGAAAAAAGGAAAACTGTAGAGCAGGATCATTCTATTCGAACAGAATGTGTGGTCAGGCTGATATTTCCAGTAGTCCAACCCACCACGAGTCCCAACCCACCCCATCATCACAGGTTTGTGCTCCAGTTCCCGTAGAGGTCTAGAGCCCCTTCAGTGCCTGTTAGGCATGCCGTCACAGTGCCAGACGGAGCCTCCAGAGTTCCATCGACCACACTGCTCCCCTTGCGATGAGATGAAGGGCAGGCTGTATCTCATGGAGAGCTCTCACCACTTGATTAATTTTTGATCTACTTGGGCTCAGTACTGCACCTCCTTGACACAGAGAAAGTTCGCCAAATTAGACTTGGTTAAAATGTCCTTGGAGGCACATTTAAAAACTGATGTTTTAATTACATACCGTTAACTACTGTTGCTTCTGTGTATTTGAATTGAACACTTTTTACTTAGTTATAAGGATTTTATTCCAACAGGTGAAGTTTTATACTGATAGTAGACTTTGGTTGTTATGGTTTAAGGAAAAATGTTGGAATTCTCACATTCCTTCCCAGGAATGCAGAAGAGGAACCAGAAGATGGCCAGGAACTCAGTGGCTAAAGATGGATACAGGAGAAACAGGAAAATGGTTTCTGAATGGACTCAAGTGCAAGAAGTCCTAGAACCTTCAGACTTTTTAGAAAATTACTCTAAGAATTCCAGTTTTATTTGGCAAACCGGAGGAGTTTATATTGGTATATTACTTTATAGTTGGGGTGATCAGAAAACTTGAACCTAAACTCAAGCCTAACCCTGAATCCAAATCTATAGTTTAATCAAAACTTTTAGCTGAAAAGAAAAGAGAAACTATTTTAATATTTCTTCCTGAAGTTTTAAACATCTATGTGAAATTCTTGACACTTGTTAAAATTTGAAAATTTATAAGATAAATGTGTCTCCCTGATATTTTCTTGATATTAGTAGAATGCTGTCAAAATTTTCTTTTCTTTCTTTCTTTCTTTTTTTTTTTTTTTTTTGAGACAGAGTCTCACTCTCTTGCTTGGGCTAGAGTGCCATGGCTTCAGCCTAGCTCACAGCAACCTCAAATTCCTGTGCTCAAGCGATCCTCCTGCCTCAGCCTCCTGAGTAGCTGGGACTACAGGCATGTGCCACCATGTCCGGCTAATTTTTTCTGTATATTTTTAGTTGGCCAATTAATTTCTTTCTATTTTTACTAGAGATGGAGTCTCCCTCTTGCTCAGGCTGGTTTCGAACTCCTGACCTTGAGCGATCCACCTGCCTCGGCCTCCCAAAGTGCTAGGATTGCAAGCATGAGCCACCGCACCTGGCCCCAAATTTTCTTCTCCTAAAATTTCACTGTGTTTAGTGTTCAATCTAGTTTATAAATTCTCATTTAAAAACAAAAATATAAAGTGAAGAGACAGAGTTTCTAGTCCACATTCTGCTATAAACCAGTGTTATGATCTCATTTGTAAAATACCTGTTGTATAGCATTCAGAGATTTATTATAAGAGTAAAATGAGATAATGTATTTAAAACATTGAAAAAAGTTTAGAGTTGAGACTCTGTCTCAAAAAAAACAAAGTTTAAGGTGTCACATGACTTATGTTATTATCATCAGCATTTTAAATGGATTAATAGCATAAACTGAAGATATTTAGCTTAGGAAAGACAAGGCAGAAGTGGGAAATCGAAAGTGTCTTCTGGTATTTGAGAGGTTGCTCAGTTGATCTGCAGGACAGACTTTAAAAACTGGTGAAAATTACAGTCCAGTAGTTTTCATTATAATGTAAAAAAAATAGAACAAGACAAAACTGTCTTCAACAGTGGAGCAGATGGCCTTGTGAGAGAGTGATCCAACTCTCTGTCATCGTATGCAAACCAAGCTCCTACACTGATTGTCAGAGATACCTTTTATGATATTAGCTGCAATAATTTATTATTGGACCAGGAGATCTCCTACATCCTTTCCAACTTTCAGAGTTTCTGTTTCTATGTTTATCTAACAAACTAAACAATGAATATTGTGGCAATTGATTCCATTGACTATGTTTGTATGACATAATATAACCAAGTGGAAAAATATATTCACTTAGGTGTACCTTGGAGAGCATAATGTGTTTTCCAGAGAGCAGTGGTATTCCTGGAGTACTGGAAGGCTGTATGGTTAATGAACATTCCATAACCCCCTGGAACTGCCTTTGCTGAGCAGTGCTTCAGCATTATGTGCTTGGCCGTAGACAATCATATTGACATTAGCAACACAAATCCAGTTAAGGATAATATATGCTTTGTTATATCATATATTGTTCATTTCTCCATAGGAGAAATATCTTTTCAAATTTAAAATCAAGGAAGCCCCTCCTTTTCTGAGGAACTAGAATATTTTCTTCTTCCAATAATAAATCTTTATAATCATGCATGCCCATTGGGTTGGCTGCCAGGAAGCTCAACGCAGATTTGAAATAATCATTATAACTCTGACAATGCTGAGCCTTTTCCTTGGTCTGCATTTTTTTTTAATAAAATGTTTTAACCTGCTTTAAAAAGGGGGTCACATTTTAAAAATAGTCACCTGTAGTTGATTTTGCTAAAAAGGCTTTCATGCTGTTCTTTCTTTAACCAAATTTCATGCTACTTTCCACCAAAAAAGGTAATTTTTTTCTTTTCACTATATGCAGAAAATAAATAGACCACAATAAATTATTTGCAGGTCTGAAGGGTTTGATAATCAAATAAATCTGATGATCATGTCCTTCTTAGATATGCTGCCATGTTTACCAAAAAATCAGGACAATGTGTTTTTTCTGGGTCTTCTAAGGGTTAAGGAACCTGTGAAATGTATTACTTCACAGTCCTCATTAAGTGTTTTAGCGAAGGCCACAAGGTTTTGGACAGTAACGGATTTGGGACTCTTGATACTGATGGCAAATGTTAATTTGAGGTTCAAAGAATCCTAGTCTCTGCCAGTTTTTCCTGCTGTTTTATTTATTCAGATTTTATTCCTGCACTCCTACCTGCATTCCTTAGGATAGTACTTAACTGTTTCATAAAGAAGCATCCACTACCAACGACCAGATATTTGGCTTTCAATTCCATGAACATTCCTGTGCTTTTCCAGAAAACTCTGAAAAGCAGACACCTTCCTTTTTACATCCAAATCTGCCAAGGATCTAATATGCAAGGTTTTTATATTCCATTGTGAATATTCCATATGCCCTCTGTCGTAAGCAACTTAAATCTTTTGAAAAGAGGCTATCTTATGATAAATTCACTGAGAAATTCACTGATCCTCTTATTTTCAATTTTTAAAAAGCTTTTGTGATATGACTGAATTTTAATGTTCCAGGCTAAATATTATCCAATTACTACTTGTTATGTGATTTAAATTGTTATGCCTCAAAATGTGTATGTAGGTAATAGCATTACCATTTTTTAATATAGAAGTTACTGGCTAGGCAATAACTTGGCTTTTCTGTCATTTGACTCTATTTAAAAATAAAATATCTAATTTTATAGATAATTTCCTATTTTTGCCATATCTCCATGAAAGTTTTCACCTTTTATGATGTATTGGGGTTTTAAAAAAATCACAGGAAGTATTTTAAGAAGTGCCAGTGCAAGGTTTACAAAAGATTTTTTGTGCACTACTTAAAAGTATGGCATTTTAAAGTATGACAATAACAATATTACTATGAAAAATGACAGTGTAACTTCCTATATTCTTTCTTGCTGTTTCCTGATCAGATTTGCTAATTAGTTTTGCAAATATTTTTAATTGCACCCACAGCTGCCAACTTCCTAGGAATATAAAGGCTTTCTTCCTCTTACATCTTTTGAAGATTTTGTAAAAAGAATTCAGATGACTGTAATGGTGATTTATGAACCAAACTTAGATTAGATTAATTTTGCTTCATCAATTTGAGAAGGGGGGTTTGAATCCTCTCAGTGATATTTAAAAAACACAAAAGCAGTAAGATTGCATAATTAGTTCTGGGTTGATTTTGATAATTTTTCTAACTGTAAACTTGTAAGAGTATGCATCTAAAGAAATTTTCTCTTTGTAATTAATATATGGGGAGATACTTTGAAAGCAGACAAATAATCCTGTTTCTCATCAAACTTTTACCCACTAGTTTTAGTACCTTGATGATATTCTACCTCCATATTTTTTTTCAGTATTTAATAGTTGGCATTCTACTGTAAGGAAGCACTTTTCCTTCTCATTTATTTATTCATTCATTTATATGACTGACTCATGGGTTCTTATTTTATTCCATGCAATAGGTTATAAACCATTACTATCATCATCTACTTTGAAACTCAAATTATCCTCTATTTGGCCAGTGAGAGTCCCTTAAAGATGGTTCTTTTGTGTCATTTTGATAGACCCCATCATGGCTTTTGAGTAATTCTTTACTTTCTTGTGAAATAGGAAGCTCCGGGTTCATCCTGTACTTTTCCTGCTCCAGTCCTGAAATCAGACATTTCTCCAAGCAGCTATATTTCCTTTTAATGGAGAACGTTGCCAAGGTCTGGATGCTTGGTGTGCTCATTCCTGCTAGTATGTCATTGTTTCCAGGCCCTTTCAGAGAAAAAAAGATAGAATTATGAGTTCACGTTGGAATATGATATCCCCAATTCCAAACCGACACCACAAGGTACTCTGCAGTCCAGCACTGTCCAATGGACACAAATATAAACTACACATGGAATTATAAACTTTCTAGTTGCCGTGTTTAAAAAAAGAAACAGTTGAAATCAATTTTAATAATATATTTAACCCAATAAATCCACATCTTGCCGTTTCGTAATATAATCAATGTAACAAGTTAATGAGATATTTTACATTTTTGGTACTAAGCCTTCCTAATCCAATGTGTGTTTGACACTGTAACAGTGTATCCTCAGTTTGGTCTGGCCACATTTAAAGTGCTCAGTGGCCACATATGGCTAGTGGCTACCATATTGGACAACACAGTTTTGTCTTCCTCCTCCTGTATTTGCTACTCCATTCTCTAGCAGGCACAAACCTGGCTCCCATTATTTTCAAAATATTTATTCATTTGCTCAAGCCTAGAACATAGGAGATAGCCTCAAAATAGCTAACTTACACTACTGGGAAAAAAAGCAAACCTACTGAGTTTAATATGTTTCTTTTTTTAGATCAAAAACATACAGTGAGAGCCACATATCTTAAGTGTACAGTTCAATGAATTTTAACCAATGCATAAACCTGTGCAATTCATATCTCTAATATTTTCATTACAAAATGACTTTTTTAATCCCAGAAGTTTCTCCTGTGTTCCTTCGTAGTCAGTCTCCTGCCCGCATCAGAGGCAGCAAATTATCTGATCTTTTCCATCCTGGAGAAAAATGTTCCTTTTCTAGAACTTTGCATAAATGTAATCCTAGTATTCTTTTCTGTGTGTATATCTAACTTTTTTCTCTCAGTTTAATGTCTTAAAATTCATCCATGTTGTTGCATGTATTAAAGTTTATTCCTTTTAATCACCGAGAAGTATTACATTGTATAAATATACACAATTTATCTATTTCCCTGTTAATAGACATCTGTGTTGTTTCCAGTTTGGGATACTATGAATAAAGCAGCTAAGAACATCTTTCTTGTAGACTCTGTGTGGACATGTGTTTTCATTTGTCTTAGGTAAATATCTAGTAGTGAAATTACCAGGTGACAGAGTAGATGTAATAATTTTCTTTTATATGGTAAAATGTCATTAACATTTAAATGTTATTCGCTATTCTATGCTGAAACCAATAATAATACTTTTATCTACAGTTTGACCTTGAAAGCTAATTAATGGCGTTTATATAATTATGACAATTTTTCGTGCTGGATCAAGTCACATGCTAGGATAACATTTTCTTCTTTCCAAGTCCATTATCATTTCACCCTTTCCTCCTTCGGCACCCTCTGTCTGCCCCCTACCCTTCGAATTGAGCATCTCCTTCTCATCCTTCAGGCCTCACCTCAGATTTGCTTCCTCCTACCCTGACCCTCTCAGTCTGGGCCAGATGGCCCTCTGTGTGCTCCTTCATTTCCCTCTATGGTGATCTGTGTCACCGAGCATTGCGAACGTTGGTGTCAGTGTCCATCTTCTCCTTTCTGTTGTGAGCACCTTGAGAACCAGAATTGTTTTTCATTTTTCTTTTCATGCCTGCTGCCTATGCGTCTTTGGTGCAATAGACCCTTGGCAAATATTGGTCGAATGAATAATGAAAAGTGAGGTAGCTTACTCAAGGTCCACAGTGAGTTAAAGGGACAACAATAATTTGAACTATTTGGTTTTTAAACTCATTGTTGGCTTCAATTTTCTGGGATAAGCATTTTATTTACGCTAAAACAAAAGTCAAAGAGATTTTTCACACTTGGCTTGGATAAAGGGAGAAAGCAGTAAATCCCCAGAGGTCAGAATAATCATCCCGGAGACAAACACTTGGGGTCGGTGGTGGTGTCATTGGGGTCAGTGGTGGTGTCATTGGATTCCTGTGTGGGTGGACAGCAGAACCTACCCGTGGGTCCAAAACCTCAAGAGAGCCTGAGAAGCCCGGGCAGGTAAAGGCTGAGAGCAGGACCTATGGAGATGGGGATCCCTGGGGACACTGTCCCCTCTGGGGGGCTGCGCATCAGTTACAGCAGCAGATACCAATACAAATTTACCCACAGTCTATGTTTTAGGTCATTTGGTCAGATTTTTCAGTATCCATGGTGATGGGTTGATGCATTTCCATGCCAGGATTATGCTGGAAGGGAAGGAGCTGCAAGATGCACAGCAATATTTATAGACATACATACGGGGACAATAATATTGTCAATCACTGTGATACAAAACTCTATTGTTTTTCTTCCTTAGCCATTGTTCTAAGTGCTATTTCAGGCTTCGTTTTAAAAGCTGAGACACTACAGTGATCAATATTCTCTAGTTCCTGTTATGACTGACATGGAATTATAGCTGTTTGGTTGCAGAATGAGGCAAAAAAACCCAAAGCAAAACAACAACAAAAAAAACCCAAAATGCTAAACATGACATCAGAGCTCTTGTCAGTTTATAATCGCTCATCACACCGTGCATCCGACTTTCATCTGTCATGTCTTTGTCAGACTGCAGAAGGGCTGACTAAGGCATGTTAGTGAAAATGTCCCTAATGGTAAACCCAATGGTCCTGGGATTAACCCAAGACATGTTTATTTTCCCTCAGAGCAGCAGCACAGACTGTGGACAGATGGCCAGCACGGCAAGATTTTTTCTTCTTTAATTTGATCTCCGCCATGTTGATAATAAACAGCCACAAGTTTTGAGTATAGGACTGGCTTTTATCCTTCCTAAGAGTTAAAACCTCAACCTCCAACCTTCTGCTTGTTTTTTTTTCTCTGCTCTTTTGACTTTTCCTTTTTCTCATTCAGCCTAGTTTCCAAAGTCATGTTGATTATAAAATGGAGTCGGATTGTATCTCAAGAATATATGTTGTGATTATGAAACATTTTAAATAAGATAGCCAAAAACTTTTCACATAATGTAATTAATCAGTCTTCTTTCAATTAGTGATACAAGATAGCTTCCTAGCATTAATCCAAAAAAGCAAATTATATATTTAAATTATTAAAAATAAAATTATTTTTAATCTCTTATAGGGACAAATGATTTAAAACTATAGTAAAATTGATTGGTCACCTTCTATAGCATCACAAGTTAATTTACTAATGTTGTTAAATAAAAATGTGTTACCACAAAAGTATCGATGGAAATACTTGGTATCTTTGTAGTACTTTTCATCACATTTTGCAAACACTGACTATGCTAGTATAAACGCTACAAATACAGTTAGTGCTATATTTGTCTTTTTTTTTTAAGACAGAGTCTCACTCTGTTGCCCGGGCTAGAGTGCCATGGCGTCAGCCTAGTTCACAGCAACCTCAAACTGCTGGGCTCAAGCGATCCTCCTGCCTCAGCCTCCCGAGTAGCTGGGACTACAGGCATGCACCACCATGCCTGGCTAATTTTTTCTATATATATTTTTACTTGGCCAATTAATTTCTTTCTATTTTTAGTAGAGACGGGGTCTCGCTCTAGGTCAGGCTGGTTTCAAACTCCTGACCTTGAGCAATCCTCCCGCCTCGAACTCCCAGAGTGCTAGGATTACAGGCGTGAGCCACCGAGACCAGCCGATACATTTATCTTAATAAATGCACAGTATTTAAAAAGTAATTATTAATTTTATAAATGTGTAAGAATCTGGTGCTTTCTGAGCTAGAGAGAGACAAAATTCAGCTTAGAATTCACCCTTGTCATTTATACATATAGCTACAACTCTTGATTTATTGGTCAGCTCTGGTCTATGTTCTCTTCTTTCAGGCCCTGTTGGAAGGGGAATTACGGCCCAACGATGAATTCAGAAGCGCAGAGGGGACCAAACTAATGTAAGTCCCAAGCTTGGCCTATAACCAGATTAAGTGACATTCTCAAGTTTTAAGTACCTGTTTAAACATATCCTTTGATTATTGGTGATTTGTTCCAGATTCCATAAAGAGGATATATTTTATAGGATGTGGCTTCCATGAAGCTCAATCATGACTTTCTTCAGATTATGGCAAGTGTGTGTGAACCGGTTTGTTTGCGCATCCTTACATGACTTGTCTGTGTAAAGGCTGTACGCAGTAGAGAGACATGAGATCCTGTATGTTTAAGCTACTTTTCCACATGCATGGATATATAAACAAGTACTGTCATGTGTTCTTCATTTGTGATTAATTAAAAACATTTTCCAGTATATTCTCTTTCAATAAAGAAGCAATTAAATTTAGATTTTAATAAAAATATTTTATCTACAGATGTCTCTAAAAAATAAAGTCTCCATAAAAAAACTTTTTCCTGGCTGAGTGCAGTGGCTCACGCTTGTAATCCTAGCACTCTGAGAGGCCAAGGTGGGAGGATTGCTTGAGGTCAGGAGTTCAAGATCTGAACAAGAGCGAGACCTGTCTCTACAAAAAATAGAAAAATTAGCCAATCGCAGTGGCATGTTCCTATAGTCCCAGCTACCCAGGAGGCTGAGGCAGGAGGATTGCTTGAGCCCAGGAGTTTGAGGTTGCAGTGAGCTACGATGATGCCACTGCACTCTACCCAGGGTGACAGAGAAAGACTCTGTCTCAAAAACAAAACAAAACAAAACTTTTTCTTACAATTCTCATACTGAGGACATTAATTACATGAATTTAAGAAACAAATTAGTCTGTATTGATTGTAATTATAAATAATAAATTGATATTGTATGGATGCTAGAGGTCTTGCCAATGACAGGTGTGATTGCAATCATTGATGAAAAATGGGTGTTACCTAATAATAGTTCCTGTTATGACTCTGGTAGTAAATAGAATATCTAATTCACAGTAATCATTTGATACCTGCACTGAGAAGCCAATGGAAAAATTGGGAAGATAATTTGGAAAGAAGTGTTGGGTTAGGTGAAAGGAGAGTCTTAGTAACAAGTGAAAGTCCTTTATACTGTGATCCTGCCAACCCTGTTAATTGTTGAATTTCAGTAAAACCCCGTTACACATTTTCAGCGTCCTATTCTTCAGTTACATAGTATTTCTGGAGAAATTCATGCTACTGTGTACATTATTACTATTATTATTATTACTATTTGAGACAAGATCTTGCTCTGTTGCCCAGGCTGGAGTGCGGTGACATCACTGTAGCTCACTGAGACTTCCAACTCCTGGGCTCAAGCAATCCTCCTGCCCCAGCCTCCTGAGTAGCTGGCACTACAGGCACAAAGTGCCACCATGCCTGGCTATTTTTTTCTATTTTTTGTAGAGACTGGGTCTTGCCATGTTGCTCAGCCTGGTCTCTAACTCCTGGCCTCAAGTGATCCTCCCACCTCAGCCTCCCAAACTGCTAGGATTATAGGCGTGAGCCACTGCACCTGGCCACATTCTAAATAATCTATGCATCAAAGAAGAAATCACAAAAAAAATTAGAAAATATTTAAAGCTGAATAAAAACGAACATACAACATGTAAAAATGTGTGGGATGAAGCCAAAGTGGAGTTTAAAGAGAAATTTTTTTTGACATTGTCAGTTATTTTTTATTTTAGCCTCCTGGTCATTCTGGATTAAATGAGTTAATGCATGTCAAGTGCTTGAAACAGTGCCTGGGAAATAGTATCAATAAAATATGGAAAGCTTCACTAATTTGCACATCATTCTCTCACAGGGCCATGCTAATCGCCTCTGTATCATTCCAATTTTAGTATATGTGCTGCTGAAGAGAGCACTATAGGGAAATTTATAACACTAAATGCCTGTATTAGAAAAGGAGAAATATCTCAAATCAATTATCTTTAAAAGCTAGAAAAACAAGAGCAAATTTAAGCAAAAGTAAGCAGAAATAAGAAATAAGAAGGAAGGAAATAATGAAGATAAGAACAGAAATCAATGAAGGAGTAAACATAAAAACAATGGAGAAAATCAATGAAACCAAAAACTGGTTCTTTGAGATCAATTAAATTGGTACAACTTTAGCCACAGTGAACAGGGAAAAATGAGAAAACACTGATGACCAATATTACAAATGGGAAATGGAACATCACTATAGATCCAACAAATTAAATTATGTTTCTTAGGCATTCAATGAGTCTACCCTTAATCTTGGTTTGCATCAGCACCAATATTTAAGGGATAATAATAGTATATTATGAACAACTCATACGAAATTAACACGTTTCTAAAGATATACAAAGTACCAAAGCTCACTCAAGAAGAAATAGAGTGCATGAATTGCCCTATACCTATAAAAGTAACGAAATTTATGTTTATCTAACTGGGTCCACACTAGGTTTGTATGACTCCAAAGCCATTACAATAAGGAAGTTAAGACTATTTAACAAAAATTTCCTATTATTCTACCTATGTACCTTAAAATGTGTCCATAAGCCCATCCATTCAGTTTTCTATCCCTCTTGACTCTGAGAATAAAGTGTTCATGGTCACTTATTCCCCCAGATACTTGATTTTGTTCATGCAAATAGGATTAGTGGATTCTCAAATAGGAATAGTATGAATCATAGAAAAGTTCACAGTGTAGATAAAATTTTAGCTGGATGTTGAAGGGTAAGGATGAGTGTACTATGGAGAAAAACAAAGAAAAGTTTTCCTGGTCATAGTGCTATGCCAGAACATTCTTGGCAGATTTCCAAAATGGCCTTCATTTGTTGGCAAAGTTACAGAGGAGACAATGGAAACTATCACCTGAGGTGCTTCGTTTCTATACCTGGAAAGCAGATGGAAGCTGAGAGTAAGTAGAGATTCATTGAATGGTCAAGAAACAGAATTCATGGGGCGGGGGGGGGGGGTCTTATCCTCTAATAGATAATAAGCATTTGGTCAGAGCAAATTCTTTGAGGAAGATCTTTTTAAAGTTATCACATTCTGTTATGGAGAAAAGACTAGATTGGAGTTCTAAAACAAAAGAAGAATAACTAAGTAATTTTCCAATAATTTATGAGTGCAAACAGTGGGATTACCGGGAATCAGTACTAGAATCGGACTTACTTAAAATTTTTATAAATGAGTGAAAACCTCAAATTCGTAAACGATATGATTTTTTCTAGGCAAAAAGATGCCAAGTCCATAAGGAAAATCTGAGGCTGTTATCTCAGAGGCTGGGCCAACAGGACAAGAAAGTGGCAGATGGAGTTCTTTCTGACAAACATTGGCTATCTATCATGCATTTTGGGAAAAATAATTTAAACTCTATTTATAAAATGGTGAATTTCAACATTCAGTCACACTTCGGAAAAGGAACCCAAGAGTTATTATAGCCTATTCCTATTCGCCTATTTCTAAAAGCAAAATGAATTGAATAAAAAGGAGAGAAAAGGGAGAGAAAGAAAATGTTGTGTGTGTGCCTATAAAAATATTTTAATATCATTAGAAATTTTCCTCAAGTTCCAACCAACGTCACCAGCCATCATAAGTTGCCTAGAAATGCCGTAGTGTTACCTTTTATCCACAGTTCCTTCAAATTATAGAAGTAAAGAGTTACCATTTTAAGAAACCCAGCAAAGGGTGTCTCTGAGTAGATGGCAATGAGGAGGTGCAGGTTGTAATTTGTAATTACATCTGTGAGCATCGCCCCATGTTTGCTGCTTCTTGATTTCAGTCAGCATGAAGTAATTATGCGTTCCAGATTGCAGTGCAGTCAAAGTTCTGTTTAAAAACTTCAAGCAGATTTCCCACTTGGCTCTAAGAAAAATCTGCTCCTAATGTGCTGCTCCCCTCCGGCACGCCATAAATGGACACCCTAGAGATCAGAATAGCTAATAAGTGGAACAACTTAAGAATAGCTTCTCACAAATCAAACTGGAACAAATGTGAGAGCCACATAGCAGTAACCAAATATATGCTTCCCCAAATCATATAACACACTGAAGCTCTGAGCATGTCCTATTAACAAATTCAGGTTGGATTCTCTCTGTGGGTCCTTGTAAAACAGAGTTCAGAAAATGAAAATGGCTTTACAGGTTCAAGAAAACCAAGTGGACTATTAAATAAACAAAAAATCTAACCCATATTTCCCTCGTGGTTATGATAATCGTATACATGTATATTTTGGTTTAGGCCTCACACACCGCAATGCACATTTAGGTAATCACAGCAATCCTTTCTGGATTGTCTTTGAGCTCTTTTTTCCAGCTGCCTGTACCTTTATGAGGTTGTGAAAAGCCACGACTGAAGGTTGCTGTCGTGACTGCCTCCTCGTAGGTCCGGGCTGAGGGCAGGCAGTAAAAGTAGTGAATGTTCATGGGTAGGGTGGAGCACCAGGAGACTGAATTATCAGAGAAATCACATCTGACACAATTCTTCTGTTTTTCTGCTCAGAATTCTAAGGGGATCACTGTTCAGTTGCCCTACCCTTTCCTTCAGATCCCTTCACCTTCTCGAACTGAAGGAGAAGTCTGTGTGCCTCTTGGTTCAGGAAAGTTCTTGAGGAAAAAAATCTGAGTGATTTTTGTCTCATAGGAAATAAAAGCTGAATTTATTAAGCAGTGGAGTACAAAAGTTCCGTAGGTACATACTAAATGCTTTCCAGCCTCATGGCTTAAATTAGGTCATCTCTAAAGAATCTCAGATTTGGTTCTTCGCACACACCCATAAAAAGTCTTTGATAAGGAGTAAGTGACCTTGTTCTGGGCAGAGAGAAAATCTATCTGCATGAAGTAAGAGGTTTATATTACCGTTCTGACTTCATTCCTTACCTGCCTTACATACTCAGCTGTGATGACAAACCCAGCATAGAGCATCAAACTGATGTATTGTTGGTGATAAGCATCTTGGAATGGAGAAAGGTGCCCAGATCTTGGAGGTGAGAACTGCATGGTATTTCCTGTCCCAGGTGTGTGACCTGGAGATGTTATCTTAAACCAGTCTAAGCCTCTTCCTTTGGAGATAGTAGTAGTAATAACAACAACAAAAGGCCTACTCATCTGGTGGTTTTCCATCATGAGGATAAGAAAAGGCTGTGTTTGTAAATACTTTGTAATCTGCAAAGCACCCTACTGATGTTCATTATTGTTATTGTTCCTTGTATTGGATAACAATGTTTCTGCCATTGTTTTTTCCCAAGCCCATTTTCAACTAATCTATGGATGGATTCTGAATTGTCCATTGAAGTGGACACTGATTGACATTTTATCCCCTTCTGCTTTCTATGTACATATAGTCCAGAAATACACAATGCAAAACCCTTGGCAGGTGTCCAATTATTGTTACAAGACCAGGAGCCAGGATTCTCTTCTGTATCCTGCAGACCAATGGAGGCTCAGATTCCCCTTGGACTCACTACAGTTTTATCTTAAATTGTATCACTTAAGACAATAATATATACAAGCAGTTAAGTATTTGAGTACTTATTTATCTGGTTTTTGTTTGATCTTCATAACTTCATAAAACACTGAAAAATTCTGTATGACCTTGGGCAAGTCGCTTAATCTTTCCAAGTGTTGGTTTTCTCATTTATAAAGTGGGGGAGGTTAAACTACATGTCTTCCAAGGTCTTTTCCAACTTTAAATTTTTATCTTACTGCAATATCTTATTAGATGGTTAAAAAAATCACCAACGAGGGATGCTATGTATAATAGGGATACTATATTTTTAAAATAGATAAACATTTTTTAGAAACTATAAGCTCATGCTCATCCACCAACTTGTTGATTTCAGGATGCTTTATGCAAATTGAATATTAAAGAAAGAGATTAAATGTTGATGCCCAGCAGGCATTATCCTCTTTGTTCCAATCCTTTTATGAAGATAACATGTCAGAGTTACTATCTTACAAATAAAAAAAGTTATTAACCCTCACAATTCCAGGCACCAAATAAACAGACTGACCTTTTGTTTCTGTAGTACAGCTTTAGATGAAGACCAAAGTTGTTCAAGCCAAAGCCAAGAGCCCTGTCTTCTAATATACTTCTTTATTTGCTAGAGAGAAGCCTTCTCAAAGCAAGGATTAGAGCCAGAGGGGAGAACGTAGAACCCTGGGGAGCTCAATGGAGCGATGCTCATCCTTCCCAGCTACTCTGTCCAGGTCATTACAATCTCTGCTTCTCTCTCTATGGCATCCTTGCACAAATATAGATTTATTTATTTATTTTATTATTTTTTTTTAAAGGGGGGTCTTCCAGTAAGGACCAGAAAAACTGCTAGACAAATTCTAAAAGAGCTGTAACACTAACAAATGCAGATTTAGATAGACAGCTGGACACGTGCACATACTCTTCCCACACACAAGTGCATTTACATATACATAGATGCGTATAAATATATGAATGGGGGGATTAGTGTTTTTTAATAATTAAATGTTATCTTTGCCCTCAAGGAATTTACTATATTGAACAACTGAGATAAAAATGTGCAAGTGATATAAATGCTGTGATAACCTGGGTGTTCCTAAATACAACTGCTTACATGGATTATCCAAATGTCTTATGATAGCTAGAATTTACTGAGTGTATACCACCTGCCAAAACTAATCTAAGTGCTTTACAGTTATTGACTCCGTTAATCCTCCCAACAAACTTATGAGGTGGGTCCTATCATTACCCTCAGTTTATAGAGGAGGAAGCTAAATCACACAGTGATTAAGGGGTTTGCCTAAGGTCATACAACCAGCAAGTAGCGAAGAGTCAGGATTCCACACAGGCAGAGAGCTCCAGAGCGCGGCACTTAGCCCCTCCGCTAGGCTGCCTCCATGGTAAGTGCAGCCTTCCCATCAACCTTTGGTGAGCAGGAACTCCCAGCACACCTGTCCCCTCCAGATGCTTCCTGAGCAGCTGTGCACATGATTAGTGGACTGTCGTGAACTTCACCGGCAGCACGGTCCTACCAGACTCCGCCCATTTTCGTCCAAGGCTACTGTCATAGGCTGTCTCCTCCACATAAGCTCTGAGATGGATATTTGCATGTGGGAAGTTAACGAGGGAGAGCTCTCAGGAACAGCTATTAATGAGTGCAAGAAACAGGGAAGCACCAAACACCCATTGAGAGGAGACAGAAGACTGGAACTGCCATGCAGTTGCAATAAAGGCCTCAGCAGATTTCTCTCGGGGCTCTAGAGCTGGAACGGCCCATTCTGAATTGAGGCCAGGGTGCAGGGCCTTGGGACTCTCACCTCAAGTAGTCACCAGGTGCTGGCTGCCCTAGGAGAGCTCCCTTTGACTGAGGGCAATTCCTGAGAAATGAGCTGGTGGTGAGTCATCAGCAGGCAACGCTCCCAGCAGCAGAGGGAATGAGAAGCTCAGCCCTAAAGCGGGGAACTGGACAGTGCTCCAGGCATCCACTACAGACTCTCAGGGTCATGGTGAAGCGGGACGCACCCGAGGGAGTATTTTCAGAAAGGGAGTCGCTGCTTTGTTTCCCGGCCTTGGAAAGGCAGATAAGGTTATGAGAAGGAGGGAGAGAATGTAAGCAGGGATAAGGGAGAGAGTGTCCTTCCGCTTCCTCCCCTTCACACGCCCTACTTCCTTCTGCTCTATGGCTGCATCACTAAGGCTCGTGCAAAAATGCGCAGGGTGGCTCAGCCGGGTGGACTCGGACTGGCCAGCCTCTGGGTGAGGCTATGACTGGTGGGCACTTGTCCCCTCTTCCCTCCCTTGAAGAAAATTTCTTGCCCATTCTCTGGGAATTTAAAGTAATATGTCCCTCTGGACGGAAGCTGATTCCTGATTAATAAAAACCATCGTGCAGGTAAGTTCTGTATTGTACCTAAAATGGTGAAATGATAAAGTAATAGAAACGTGTTTCTGCAGGTCTCTTCTTACTCAACAGGATAGAATTATTGCCCCATTCTTTCTCTCTGTCTGCCTGTCTCTCTTTTTCTTTCTCTTTTCCCCCACCCCGTGTGTGTGTGTGTGTGTGTGTGTGTGTGTGTGTGTGTGTGTTTTGGGAGAAACATGAAGATTTGTTATATAATATTTATAGCAACATTGATCATATATTTAAAGCCTCCTACAGGCCATGTACTTTCTGTATATTATTGCTGAACCTCCTGACAACCCTGCATAGTAGGTATTATTCACCCTGTTTTACAGATGAGGAAATTATTGCTCAAAGAGTTTATGTGAATTGCCTGTGATCCATAGCCAGGAAGTGGTAGAGCAAGGATTTGAAATACTCTGTCCACATCCTAAATCCACACAGACTTCCTGTGAAAATATTTCAAAAGAGGTTTGAAGTTCCTTTAGTCTCATGCGGGGTATCTTGGGGCAGAGGTTAAACCTGAAAGGCAGGAAACTGAGTTCAGGTGTGGATTGGTGGAGCTTTCCTCCTGCCCTGTCCACAGTCTCCTGCAATCCACCTTGTGTATCCTGCGTGCGGTGGCAGGTTCTAGTTGCTTACACAGTAATACAGAAAGTCTTTATTTAACTAGAAAACTTTAATAACCGGTTTTTTCCTTCCCAGATACAGCCTCTAATCTTCCTGGTAGAAAGTGGTAAATTTTCCTCTCACAGCTAGTCTGGGCTTCAATTACAATAAAATAGTTAACTTTTCATTTGTCGTAAGGTCTTGAGTAAGAACATGCAGTGTACAATTGCATAATGTCATAGTCCAGACTCAAGTAAGTTTGCCTTTAAATGTTCCTTGTAGGATTTTTTCATCACATCTAAAATGGAAGCTGGTAAACTTATCCAAAGCCCTAAGACCTTTCATGCTGCTGTTTTTATTTTATTTTATTTTATTTTTCTAGAGATTGGGGTCTCACTATGTTGTCCAGGCTTGTCTCAGACTCCTGGCCTCACGTGATCCTCCTGCCTCAGCCTCCCAAAGCCTCCCACTGTGCCTGGCCAATACTGCTGTTTTAATGGAGGCCATCTGAAGAGAATGCCATTACCTAAATGATCATTCCTCATGGTACAAAGATTTGGCTTTGGTGCCTTTAAATTAGAGAAGGACCTAATCTTTGCCACCAGCTCCTAGGTTAGGAGTAAAAACAAAGCAGGGGGAAGGGCAAGAAGTCTTTACCCTGAAGCGGAAATGGATAAAAATGTGTTCTTCCCTATCTCCCAAGAGCCTCCCCCAAATACTTTCTTCCATGGGTTATGTAAGTTTGGTCTCTGATATCCACAGAATATATAGCCTATGATAATTTTTTTCTTAAACACTACCAGGTTTAAGAAAATGAAGTCAGTTTGTCAAAATCAAAACAGGCTAAGAGTGTTTGTGCAGGTTAAGGCCTTTACTCAAGGCATTGAGTTACTGAAAGATTAGCCTTATGCTGAAATACTAAATGGCTGTAGAAAAAATCTGAGAAACACAATTGAATATCATTAAAGACTGGAAAAGACAGGAACTGAGTTGTGGGAAAAGCAATTATAAAGGAGAAGTGTCCGTTAAGTGAAGGCTTAGAGACATGTTAGGATCTGTGCTGTAGAGAAAAAGGGGAAATAGAAATGTACTCACTTTTACTTGAGTCAGTTGTTTTTTCTTTCATACATCAGTGGTACACAGGTGGTCCATACCGCCTATGGGTAACTTAGAGGACTGAACAGCTAGTGTAGCTCTCTGAACCGTGCCCACAGGAAGATGAGTGTATTTCGGTTATGATGTTGTTTGATAAAATATTACGACAAAGCCTTTAGTGACAATGGCATTAGCCAACACAGCACAGCAGGGTGACAGCACGGTAAGGCATTTTCACTGAGCAAAGGAAGCCACAGGCACGTCCCACCGTGTCAAGAGGAACCCAGAGAAGTACGTCATGAAGAGTGGTTTGGTTCAAAATAAGTGCTGTAGGTGTTAGCAGGTAACTTGGGGTGTGAAGGGAAAGGGCTGCGGAACATTTATCCCAGGAGTGGAGCCCTGTCTCTCTCTGCCACTGCAAGGTCCGGCTGCTGTGGTCCCTGTACCTATCACCATGGCTCCCCTTGAATGAAGTCTGCTTTACCACCTTTAAGAAGAGCAAAAAAAAAAAAAAAGAAAGAAAAAGAAAAGACATATTTATCCCATATAAAGTTGTTATTCTTATAACATCCTTATGAAGAAAGGTTGCTGTTGTATGATGCTAAAACTCTGGGGCGACTGACTGTGTTGTAGAGAGATCAGCCGACGGTCTCCAAGCGTGCTGTGAACACATGTGGTGCTTTTGAAAGCGGAATTCTCCAGAACGGAGAGCTGACTGTCTTGCCTGAGGACTCGCCACAGAATGAGTCCAGCCAGGCTGCGGTCCTTAGTAACTCCTGAAGTTAAGGTTTTTATTTTCCTCTCTGATCCATTGTTCATGATTTTCCTCCCAGAATGAAAAGGAATGGTTTCATTCTCCCCCTATCCTTCTCCTTTCTTTGAGGTTCAACTCAAGCCTGGTCGCCTTCTTTCTTAATCTCTGCAGTCCACCTCTCACCACCGTCGTCTTTGATAACTCATAGGGCTGTAGCCTATACCTTTTAGTGTACTTTAAAAAAATTCACAGATTACCATGAAGTCTATCATGATTTTTTTTTAAAATGTATTTTTACATAGAAGACATGGGGTTTACTTGTACTCTAAAACTATTCTTATACTTCCTTTTTTTTTTTTGAGACAGAGTCTCACTCTGTTGCCTGGGCTACAGTGACATGGTGTCAGCCTAGCTCACAGCAACCTCAAACTCCTGGGCTCAAGAGATCCTTCTGCCTCAGCCTCTCCAGTAGCTGGGACTACAGGCATGCGTCACCATGCCCAGCTAATTTTTTCCATATATATTTTTAGTTGTCCAATTAATTTGTTTGTATTTTTAGTAGAGATGGGGTCTCACTCTTGCTCAGGCTGGTTTCGAACTCCTGACCTTGAGCGATCCTCCTGCCTCGGTCTCCCAGAGTGCTAGGATTACAGGCGTGAGCCACCGTGCCTGGCCACTTCTTTTGTTTTTGCTTAAATTCTTAACACAATGCCAAACTCAGAACAGGCAGTCAGCAAATACTTGATGGTGAATGAGTAACTAAGTAGCACGTCTGTTAGGAATCACCAATTGTTAGTAACAATTACCACGTAAGAGCGACTTTAAAAAAATA
>CAUYRT010093727.1:0-24150 GCA_963574885.1 Lepilemur ruficaudatus
GTTTCTATTAACCAGACTGAGGAGAACATAAACATATTTAGCATTTAATGCAGAGAACACAATACATGCCTTTTAAGAATTGCTCCCAGTGAAAAAATAACTGGCACTTCACGTCTAAACATTTTTCCATCTGCATTAATAGCTTAAATTTCTTTTCTTTTTCTTTTTTTTTTTTAAGACAAATTCTCACTCTGTTGCCAAGGCTAAAGTGAGTGCCGTGGCGTCAGCCTAGCTCACAGCAACCTCAAACTCCTGGGCTTAAGCGATCCTTCTGCCTCAGCCTTCCGGGTAGCTGGGATTATAGGCATGCACCACCATGCCCGGCTAATTTTTTCTATATATTTTTAGTTGGTCAATTAATTTGTTTCTATTTTTAGTAGACACAGGGTCTCATTCTTGGTCAGGCTGGTTTTGAACTCCTGACCTTGAATGATCCGCCCATCTCGGCCTCCCAGAGTGCTAGGATTACAGGTGTGAGCCACCGCGCCCGGCCCAAACCTAGTTTTAACGATGAACTTTTGAAACTTTTAAATATTGTACTATATGCATGTATTACCTACTCAATAAAGGCAATTATAATACAAAATTCAACACAAAATGAATAAAAAGAGACTGCCGTAGAGACTGCTGGCGGCCTTCCTCACCCAGCAGCGCAGTGGTGGTGCCCCAGCTGGCTCTGTTAGTTAAGGCACAGGACGTCACATGGCAAAGACCCAGATTAGCAGTAGCTTGAGCAAGATAGAAATGTATTTCTCTGCACACAAAAGCCTGAGCCAGCCAGCAGCGCAGATTAGTGACCCAGTTCCCACCTTCCCGTATTTGGTCATCCCATGTCCGTGCAACGACCACGGTTTCTGAATACAAAGCCTGGACATCTCCAGGGGACATTGGCTCCCTCCCAGAGACATAGGTAGCCCTCTGGCCACTGGTGGTGAGCCCTCTGACACCTGCCCATAACCTGGGCAGGGGTTCCTCCTGCCCGAGGCAGAACCTTGCACGCTGTGGGGATTGCCACCGGGGGCTGACCACCTCTCCGATCTGTGCTTGTGCCCCGGCTCCATGCTGCCACCCCTGTCCCCAGATACACCTTGCAGGCCTCCAGAGTCCCCCTCCTGGGGCTCGGGGATGTGGAGGCAAGTTTTCTTATCCAGCCTTGCAGCAGACATCGACCCGGCATCCTGTCCTCCCACTGATGTCCGGTGACATTGACATGCCAAATCTTAATCTTCTTAGGCCATTCTTGCTCGCACACCTGCCGCCCTCTCAGCCTCGTGCCTCCCATTCCAGCTGTCCATTTTCCCTCCTCCCTCCTCCCGCAACCAAGGTGCGGGGGTCTGAGTGTCGGCTACAAGCTCTTGCTCTGCGGTCCGGGGTCATCAGAGGGGCTGCTTGTCAGGAAAAACCATCCTTGGATTTGGGACAGCCATTAGGCTGGCAACAACAATCACCTTAGTAGTAGGAGTAATAATAGTAATAGTTAGAGTACTGCTTTCGCAATACCCACCGGGTGACAGAAGCTCTCCTTACGTCTCTCTGAGGCGGGGCTTGTCTGTCCTTGTTTTACAGATGAAGAAACTGAGGCTCAGAGATCTTAACAGACACTTCTGAGACCACATAGTTCAGATGAGGGTGAAGTCCAGGTCCGGCTACCTCCAAAGTGTCCTACTGCTCTGCCCCTGTGACCTTCCACAGGTCACAACGAAGGCCTGGAGCTCATTCGGGCTCAGATACTGGCCAGGGTTGGTTTCCTCGCCTGCAAGGTTTGGGAAGGACATGCAGTGTGACCTGTCTCTCCCACAGCCGGTGCTTCTGTTGCTAGACACGCCGTGGAGGGACCCAGAAGTGGGAAGAGTGCAACAGGGGCTCCTCGAGTGAAGTGGGGATGGGGACCGGGAGGTGGGAACAGGAGAAGTGAGGACTCTGGTGAGTGGGGTGGGACAGAGATTGGGGGTAGATCCAGGCGGAGTTTGGGAGCCAGGCAGAAGGACCTAGGCAGGCTTGGAGAGGTGGCTCGGTGGCACACTACTAGAGAACAGGCCGAGCGAGATCCACAACATTTAGGGTGTGGCTAGGGGGGCGACCACAACATTTAGGGTGTGGCTCCTGTGTGAGCCACTCTTTGGCAGAGGGTCCCCTGGTCCTGGCTGCCTCCCAGTCACATCTGTCCCCTACATTGCAAGTCCCCTGCCCCTGGGTCTGCCCACCCCTGAGCCTTGGGCCCTGCCCTTCTCAGGCCTCCGGAACCTTCTTGGCATGGTTCTGACTCTAGCACATGGAGCAGCACATGCAGAAGCCTTTCCCAGCACTGCAGACCCGGAGCACCCCTCCGGTGGCTGGGCAGGGGACACAGAGGAGCCGAGGGAAATGCGTGCCAGATGGACCTGCCAGCCCTCGGGAGCAGCCTGTGGGGGCCGAGGGTGGGCGGCAATTAGAAGAGCAAACTCTAGCCTGTCTACCAGCCGGAGCACGGGTGGTTATTTACTTTTCTGAGATTCTGGGAGCGGGGAAAAATGAGCGCGGGGCCTAGGGAGCCTCCACAAACAGAGGAGAGGTGTCGTGTGTTAACCGATTCCGTCAGCTGCTCAGCTGCTTCCCGGAGGCTACTGTCACGCTTGGCAGGTCTGGGGGAGCCTCGTGAACAACACGGAGGGCTCGACACAGGCAAGCCAGAGGCAGCCACGGAGGTCAGAGAAGCTGTAGCATCACCCACCACCCCATGGTCCAGATGAGGAGATGGCCCAGAGAGGCGAGGTCACTCCCCCGAGGTCACACAGCCCAACCAGAAGAGGACCTGTCCACAGGGCCCAAGTCCCAGGACGGGGAGAAGCAGCACAGAGGGCAGGCATTTCTGGGTGGGGGGAATGGCTGTGGCTGTCCAGCCACCGGGCCCTCAGGGGCAGGCTGGGCCCTGCCATCAGGAGCACAGGGGCTGTTCTCCAACTGATCCTGCAGCCCTGGTGTCCGGGAGCATGGCAGACCTGGGCTCCGGTCCTGAGCAAGCCCTGGACCCTCCATGTCTCTGGCCAGGCATTGCAGGGAGGATCCCCGCTGACCACCTCAGGGGCACCTGAGAGCCTCGCGAGTATCCACGAGGAATTTGTGGAACTGGAAGAGCTGACCAGACCCGTGCGGTCATTTCTCCACTAGTGTCTGGAGCATGGAGCGGTAGGGTGAGGCACCGTTTGTCCCTGCACGTGGGAAACGGCTGTGATAACACAGGCAGCGCTCCAGGGTGCTGTGAAGGTGCGCGAGCTCAGAGCAGGCTCTGGGCAGTCTGGCTGGTGTTCCGCACGCCCTGCTGGGCGCCGCCCTGTTCTAAGGGCACAGGACAAGATTACACCCTGGCCCGTGCTTCAGAGGCTCAGTTCTCAGGGTGTGACCTGAGGACCCCGGGAGTTCCCAAGACCCTCTGGGGGACGCCTCAAGGTCAACGTTATTTTCATAGTAGCACCGAGACGTTATTTGTCATTGTCGCTGGCTCGATAGTTGCAACTAATGGTACAAAAGCTGTGCGCTCAAAAGTGCCGGTGGTGTAGCAGGACTCTGGCGGTGGCACCAGCTGTACTAGTGGCCATGGTGTTCTTCACCACCACACTTGCAGGCAGGAAAGAAAAGCCAGTTTTACTAAGAATGTCCTTGATGAGCCGATCGAAGTGATTAACTTTATTAAATCTCTATCCTTGAGTAGATGTCTTTTTAATATTACATGTGACGAAATGGGAAGTACGTTTCTTGAAGAGCAACAATTGTCTCAAAGAATAGCATCTGTGAGATTGTTCGAGCCGTGAGATGAAGTTGCCATTTCCCCCACGGAACCGCGGAGCACCTGAACCACTGCAGACCCACGATGGTTACTCAGTGCTGGTTACTCTGCATATATTTTCTCAAAAATGAATGAAGTGGGCATGTTGCTTCAGGGAAGACAACTGACAATATTTGTTGCCAATAAAAAAATTTGATATTTCGAGTAAAAATTAGAATTTTGGAAAACTTTTATTTGCTACTATGAGTTTGACGGCTTCCCGAGCGGCCAATGCACGCGTGATGTTACAGCCATGCTTAGGTAAAAGTTCCATTCAGAATGCAAAATAGGCCAATGGGTTTTAATATAACAGAAGATGAAAAGTTTGTTGATGAGGTTTTAGATTCCAGGCTGCAAGTGACTCTCAAGAATCTACCACTTGTCGAGTTTTGGTGTAGTATCAAAGAAGAATGCCCAATAACTGAAAAGCCTGTTAGAATTCCCCTCTCTTTCCAATTCCACATCTGGGGGGAGCCAGCTTTCCCCTCTCTGCTTCAACCAATATAACATATTGCAAGAGATTTAATGTAGAAGCAGATAAGAGAGTCTAGTTGTCATCTCTCAAGCCAGACATTTAAGAGATTTGCAAAAATGTAAAGCAATACATTTTTCTCTTCTCTTTTGTTTTAAAAAGTTATTTTTGTAAAAATATATTACTTACATTAACATGAATTGAGTTTATTATTTTTATTTCCAGTGAACTAAGAAATGAGTATTTAAGTTTCTCGGTTTTAATTTTTAATATGGCAAATATCAGTAACCCCACATAAACCAACACTCTTTGAGGTCCTCAACAATTTTTAAGAGTGTCAAGCAATCCTAACACCAAAAGGTTTGCAAACTACTGGTCTAGCACATGTGAGGTGGGAACAAGCGAAACAGGTGTTTGCAGCTGGTTGAGTTAATGAGGGTCTGTACAGGGCAGGAGAAAGGTGGAGGACCTGCTACAAGGCGGGAGGGCAAGCCTGGAGGCTCCCAGGAGGAGGTGTCCTTATAACACAGCTATAGGTGGCTGACAGGAGATTGTCCGGGTTGCTGGCATGAGGAATCTCCAAAACAGCAGGGAGATCCCAGAAACCCACATGAGAGGTTAGAACCATAAACATCTGAACAATGATTTGAGCTGTCAACCCCAGACAAAGATGCTCAGGCACTGACGTTCTCCTCCCCCCCCACCAACTCTAGGGGCCCATGTCCACATGTTCCCAATGTGGTCCGATCCAGATGTCCCTGGCATGGCTCCCTCCTCTGACCTCTAGCAGAGAGGCCTGCGAGACACCCTGGCTGGAGTTGGGGAAGGGGACATTCCCTGAGACTGTATGTCCTGTCCCCCCCAGGCCCTGACACCACGGCCAGCACAGGGCCGGCCCCTCCTCTCAACGCCCCCTTTCTCCAAGACCATCAGCTCTAGTTTGCAGCTGGCCGGGCTGCTGTGAACTGGTAGGGGCAGGGGCGGAGGAGAAATTCTTGGCCTTTCATCACTCTGGGTCACGGGGCCTCCATCCTCAGCTGGGGCATGAGGCAGGAGGCCCTGCGTGCCCTAGACCCTGTGACATGCAGCCTCAGCGCACAGACAGGCCTCCCTGCCTCTACAGTAGGGACAGCTGAGTTACCAGCGCATCAAGCAGGGTTGCCAAGCCAACCCAGGGTGGGGGCAGCGCCAGGAAGACCTTCAGCGAGGCCTCCGCGTCAGATAAGCACACTCACCTCTCTCTGACTCCCCCGGCTTTGGGAGCCGGGACTCCACAGTCATGGCCTCCACTTCCTCACCTCCCACCCTCCTCCCCTCCCCCACACGCCACCTTCAGCCTGCACCTGGGTAGCTTTAAGGAGTCACCAGCAACCGGCCCCGGGGCCTGCCCGCGGGCACCTGTGCAGTTGCTGACCAAGGCTGCCTCAGTGTGGCCATGCAGTGCTCCCTAGACCTCTGCCCACGTCGCCGCCCCAGTCTCTGGCGCTTTGCTGGTGCTCTGCCCTCTCCCTGTCTCATGCCCAGGGACCACCCTTGAAGGCTGAGCCCTCCCTCCAGGAACGCGTGCAGCTGCACGTAAGGAAGGCTTGACTGGCGGCGTTTCATCTCTCACGTAAGGAGAGGTCTGGAGGTGGCGTCCTGGGCTGGCCCGGCTGTCTGAAGATGTCACATGTGTCTCTGGCTGCAAGGGCGGCTGCAAGGGTGAGTTTGTTTACTGGGCCCACGAGTGGATGGGGGCTGGGCAACTAGCCATGATCTTCTCTTGGAGAACTCGTCTTCTGCCGTGTCCCGCTCGATACCGACGCCTCCTAAGTTGGTTGGAACCAGCAGCTTCTCCCCTGGGCTCCAGAACAGCACTTCCAACCACCTGGTCCAGTTCTACCTTCAAATCGCAGCCCCTACCCATCCAACCCAAAACACCTTCTCTCCCTAGGTCAATGGCCCTGTGGTTCTCTTGGTTGCCTGAGTAGGAAACAGCAGCCCCAGTTCTCTCTGTCCCCCATATCCCTGCTGTGCTTCTGCCGGGGCCATGTGGTCCCGAGAGCAGCAGCTTTGCGCCCGCCTCTCCCATGGCCCTGTCCCTGGCTCAGGCCTGTGACATCCCTCTGCTGCTCCAGTCTGTCCTGTGCACTGGGCCAGGTCAGTCTAGGGCACACATCTGTCTGATCAGAGCATTTCCTGTAATCTGGCCCCAGCCTGCTTTTCTGGCCTCCTCCCCCATTCTATATACTGATCTCCAACCCCAGGGACACAGGGGGTCCCCTCACCTGCGGACGCTCCACTCCTCTCCCCGCTGGCCAGCTTCGTCTTGCTCATGCCTCACGGCGTTGACCGCACATGGCCCTGACTCTCCCCGCGCCCGCTCCTGGACTGACGTGCAGGCCAGTGGAGCCTGCCAGAGCAGGAGTGTGGCCGCCCTTCAGACAGGACCTGGCCCCTCCCTGCCCCCGGCCCATCTCCATAACCCCATGGCCCCTGCCGGCTGCCCAGTTTGCAAATCGTGCCGCAACCCTTTCACAGAGGACACTGAGGCCAAGAGGGGGAAAGCCCAGAGACTTCAGCCAAGGTCACGAGGCCCAGCACCCTGGCCTGAGCCCAGGACCCCTGATTCCCAACAGAGTGCCCCCTGCCACCTACTCTGCTTTCCTTCCCACCTAGGGTTTGCTGGTGGCTCGACCTCTCTGCCTCGGGAATGAGGCTCTCAGAGACGCGCCCTGGGCTGCGGACGCTCTGGCCGGGCCCCTTTCTCTCCTCCCAGCTGGCTCAGGACAGAATCCAGTAAATAACATGCTGCCCATCGATCGGAGGTCACTCGAGCCAGGGCCAATCGATGGCCGCAGACAGCTGGGCAGGCAGGTAATGAAGTGCCAGCTCCTTGGCGGGGGTGCCGGCTGGCCCTGGAATTTAATCCCCTTGTCTCCGCCTCAGGCTCCAGCTCAGGTGACAGGAGGGAAGACAGATGAGGCTCTGAGGCCAGTCAGGGTGGGGGTGGGTGTGGGGAATGGGGACAGGGTGTGGGGGTGTGCCGTTGATGAAGCTCATCAGGGGCACAGGCCCTCTACTCCCACGCACTGCCTCCCCAGACAGGCCTCCCTTGGGGACCTCCTGGAAGAACGTGCACTGCCCCATCCTCCCCACACAAGGCACAGCTCACTCTGTGTACGTGTCCCTGCAGGCATAAAGCTGTCCACCCTCTAAAGTGAGGGGTTTTGGGGGGCAAGGAAGGGCACGAGAGACTAAACATCGTTGACACGTAGAATGTGCTGACTCAGTGTCCTGGGGCTTTGCATCTGTCACCTTATTCGATCTTCACAGAGCCCAGCTTAATAAATATTATATTATTATGTCCATTCCAGTAGATAAGGAAACAGGTTCAGAGAGGAAGAGAAGTTTAACAACTAGAGCTGCGCGATAATGCAGCGGACCAGGCGGCCTTATGAGATGGCGAGTTCCCCGTCACTCTGGGTATTCGAGCAGAGGCCGAAGGGTTAGCTGTCAAGGGCCACGGAGGGATTCCTGCAGAAGGTGAGCTTTGCACTGCATGGCCATGGGCTCCTTCCCAAAGCTGAGCTTGTACCAGTCTTTGGGAAGGACGGAATACGCTGGGCTTCAAGGCAGGGCCCCTGGCCCCAAGCGGAAGGATGGCAAGTGAGCTGCAGTCACGAAGCTGGTGGCTTCCGAGCTGTGTCTGCAGACCCCAGGGGCACTCTGGAGGCACTTCAGAGTCAACAAATATTTGACTCAAAGTTCATTTTCAATGCCACGGTTATGAAAAACTGATAAAACAGTATTCTAAAACAAATACGGGCTGGCAATAGTGTTATACAACTTTTATCCCACTTGAAATCATTAGAAAGGTTGCGTGGAGTGGACCTCGGGCTAAAGGTTCTCCTACATTTGTATTTAATTGAAGAGCATTGCAAGGAGGGATAAGAAACAAAAACCCTCTTTTAACTTGCAATTACTTATCTGTTTGAATAAGTAATAGCACACAACACAAACACCGTGCAGAAACAAGTTGGAGGCTGAGCTGGTGCAGGGTGGAAACTGTCACTGATAATCCCTTATTTCTGTCTTATATGCAACGAAACAGCCTTGTTCTCATCTTATCTAATCTTGTTATAATGGCTCCCTCTTGTTATAATAAGAATATGGCACACATGTGAACACATCAAACACAGAATATGATATTTATCTGTTTACACATTGTGATTCTACTTAGATTTCATTTGAGAAAAGAGCTTTATCATTGAAAATGCTGGGACATTTCCATGGCAAAGTGACCACAGCTGCCACCCCCAGGCCCTTCCTAAGCGGAGTGGGGTGAGGGGTGGGTTTTGGGTTTACAGCCCCTGCTTCTCCTTTACACACAGTCTGCAGCCGTGTGGGCATGGCCCCTGGCCCTGGGTGACAGCACCCACGCTCGGCCCTGGCCCAAGCTCTTGGCCAGCAGCTGAGGAGGAGCCCGGCCCATACGCTGCAGTGCCGGGATGAGCGGGGATGGCTGGAGCATTCTGGCTGGTGCTTCCCCAGGAGGGAGGTCCGGGGAGGAGGCAGCGGGGGTGATGGAGGAAGCTCGGTGGCCTGCAGAGAAGGCTGTGCGCAGTGCTGGACACAGGCAGCCACATGAAGGCAGAAATGCTGCAGGAGCAGCAGCCATAGGTCAGAGAAAGGTACATAGGATGGTGAGGTCCTCGGCTAGGGCTAGGTTCCAATAGATGGGAGCTGGTCTCTGTCTGGATGGGAAACGCATCGGCTCCTGCTCTGCGGGTCTCACGGAGGCCCAGAAGCTGTGCTGCTGCCCTGGCCCCTGACCCTCTCGCCTTCTAGAATTCCCTTCTGGGGTCTGCTAGTCTTCCAGGGCTGTTTATGGGGCCCTGGCAATGCCTGCTGGCCTCATTTCTATCACATGTGGCTACCCTATCAGCTCTCTGACCTCAGCACCCAGAAAGAGCCCATCTGGTCTGACTGGTGAGGTCCAAGGCCCCCTCTCCAAACAGACCCTGGGGAGGACCCTGGTTGAGCCACGGTTTAGGGGTCAAAATGCCAACCTTGTCTCTTAGCATTCGCTCCTTCTCTCCCCACCCTTCAGCAGCAACCCTGGTCGTAGGCCTGCCTCTCCCACCCACCAAGCACACCCTACCTCAGGGCCTTTACACCTGCTAAGTCCTATATTCCTGTATTTGCTCCTACGAAGTTCCTTCTTGCAAAGCTTTGCACCAGGTCTCAGCTCAGGTGTCACCTCCCCAGACAGCCCCCCGCCTGCCTCATCCACCGTAGCCGCCCCGACCCTACCGCCACCCACCACTCTATCACCTGGCCTCTTTTCTGCATAGCACTTCACGTTTTCCATGTTTGCTTACTTCTTGTGCTTTGGAGTATTTTGTTTCTCTGCACCTGGATGTCAGCTCCACAAGGACAGGGACCCTGTCTGTCTTGTTCACTGAGTGTCTGCAGCCCCTAGCACTGTGCCTGGCACACAGTAGGCCCTCAACAAATGCTCGGGGAATGGAGGTGCTCAGAGGTTTGGAGCTGTGTAGCTGCAGGGACAGGGCGCTGTCCTGCCCCCTTCTGTGCAGCCTCTGCCCTGGCTCTCCTCACGTCACTGAGACCTGGATCCTTCCACCTTCCTTCTGGCTTTCCCTCAGAGCATTCCTTACACCCTCATACACCCCAGAACCCCCGCTACCCGCACCGACCGACCTCTGCCCACCAGCCACCCTACCCTCTCTCCCCCGCCCTTTCTCTTTCCTCCGTCAAGCCTCTACGCGTCTGTGCTGAAAAACAAAGTCACCCATTTCTCAGAAAATTGTCCCTGCAAAGCACCCCAAGTGGCGAGGCCTGTGAGCAGCGGCCGGGAGGCGGCCGTGCGGGCGGCGCTCAGGAGAAGCTGTCCAGTCCGGTGAGCTGGTGCAGAGGCATCTGCAGCCGGGCACCAAGTGGCCAGGAAGGGGGCCACAGGGAGCCAAGGCTGCGCCAGGTGCGGGGAGGTTTGGGGGCTGGCAGGCGGAGGTGTGGGCTGCTGGGGCTGAGAGGGGCTGACAGATTTTTGTTTTCTACGCTGCCCCCCACTCCCCGCCTGCTCAGACACAGCCATCCCTGCATCTCGGCTCACCCCGCCTGCCTCCCCACGCCTAATCTCATTTAGCACGGCAATTAAATTTTAAAGGCCCATCAGCACGGTCCCTCGCATGCCAGGTTCTTCCCAGATAGAATTATTTAATAGACTGGATGGCAACTCCACAGGCTCCGGCTGGGGCTGCAGACCCACCGAGGCAGAAAATTAATAAACACGCGGCCTCTCCCGCCACCCTCTTGTGGCCGGGCCCAGCCTGCCTCTTTCTCTCTGCCTTGCCCGCCGGCGAGGGCAGCTTCCCAGGCAGGGGGCATCGGGTTTATAGGGCGAGGGCAGGGAAGCCTTAGGAACCCAGCAGATGACCTCAGGGCACTGGGGCTGTCTGGAAGCACTTACTAGCTGAGTGGGGTGGGACACATTGCTTAACCTGTCTGGCCTTCGTCCACTCATCCGTGCAATGGGGTCATGGAGAGGCTCACGGAGGTGGCACTCAGCGGGATAACCAGCTCGTGCCAGGAACTCAGCAAAGTTCCTTCCGTGTCCCTCACAAACGATCCCGGCTTGTGCGCTCATGTAGGGGCCACTTGGCTGGGGGTGGGGGTGGAAGGGGCAGTGGGGAACAGTGACAAGGCAGTTCCTGACTCACAGGGCCCGAAGGGTCTCGGTCTGTGGGCTGACTGGAACTCAGGCAGGTGGCGTCAGGGAAACAGGCCCCACCCCGGGTTCAGCATCCTGGCTAGGAATCTTGCTCCCTGTGTGCTCCTGGGCATGTCATTACCTTCTTGGGCCTCAGTTTCCTCACCTATAAAATGCAGACAGGGTATCAACTTTACAGGGTTACTGTGAGGCTCCGTGAGGTGACATGGCTGAGCTTTGGCACAGTAGTAGGTGCCATGATGATTCTTCCTGTTTCACCCACCAGGAGTTAGGCAGCCGCCCTGCGGGGCAACCCGAGGGCAGAGGAGCAGCTTGGGAGAGCCACAGGCAAGGGTGCCACACTGCCGTGGAAACGAGATGTGAGATCTGGGGGACAAGAGCTGGGCCTGGGCCCCAGGCTTGTGTCTGGCAGCAGTGGCTCCCTCTCCCGTTCCCGCCTCACCTGCCCCATTCCAGATCCACCTCCCCTCTTGGTGAGCATGGGACTTGAGGATGAGGAGGGTGAGAGAGTGCTGTGGGAGGGGGAGCCCGTGTTCATCTAACAAATATGGACCAAGCGCCTACTGTGTGTCAGGCACTGCTGTAGGTGCTGGGCCACAGGAGTGACCATAGCAAAGTTCCTGTCCTCATGGAGCTGGCGTCAGGTCAGACAAGGCTTAGATGACAGTCAATGCTGCGGGCAGGGAAGGGAGACAGTAAGTGGGGTGATGGCAGGAAGGGGGTTATGCTTTTTATATGGGGTGGTCAGGAGAAGGTGACATTTGAGCAGAGCCCTGAAGCAAGCAAGGAGCCATGTGAATGTCTGAGACATCGAGACAGAGGGACAGCCCGTGCAAAGGCCCTGAGGCAGGAGGGAGGCTGGCCTGTTTCAGGAGCAGCAAAGAGCCCTGTGGAAGTGCAGTGCTCTTGGGGAGGAGGCTGTGAGGGGCGCAGGCCTCCTGTGCACTGTTTTGTTCACAAGAGGTGAGCAGCAGGGGAGGGGTCTGAGCAGGAAAGTGACAGGGCCTGACAAGCCTGTGGCTTCTGAGGGAAACTGGGTGTAGAGGACAGGTGAGGAATCCAGGGGCCAGCAAGGAAGCTACTTGGACAGGGTGGGGACTGTGGAGATGTGAGAAAGGCTGGGGTGGATATGTTTGGAGGGTACAAGGGCTGGGACACAGAGACCCAGGGTAGAGTCTGGAGTCGTCTCCCCAAGAACTGCCCCCCAGTCCTGGCAGCCTGCTCTCCCATCCCACACACCCACCCCTTGGTGCCTTGGCTGTGGGTTGGATGACTGGACCCTTCCAGGAAGCTTCAGGGGTCTTCTGGAAACAGCCCTGTGGTGGGTGGGAATCTTCCACATGGCCTTTCCGTCTGGTCCCGTCTGGTGCCCACCCAGCAGCTCTGGCAGGCATCCGCCTCCGCCCCTGCCGCTGGGGCCCCCGGAGCTGCAGGGGGGCAGCTGTGAGATCTCTGCCAGGGTGAAGATCCTTACGGCTGAGGAGGGGTGGCGGACAGCAAGGAGGACGAGGCACAGCCTTGTGGGGAGGTGTCCCTGCGAGCCCTGCAGTACCGCCACCACCAGCCTTCGCTCAGGCGCCCATCCTGACTGTCCACGGCCTGGGGCGGAGCCCGGAGACACCCCTGCCCGGCCCAGCCCGGTCCCCCGCACCCAGCCTGCCTGGGGGGGAGGGGGGTGCGTCCTCCCCTCCTGGGCTGCGCTCTCCTCTCCAGCCCGCACGGGCCAGGCGCACCCGCCTCTGTCTGGGCCGCAAACAATCGCGACGGCGCGATTCAGCAAATTGCCTCTGCGCTCAGACCTACCATTTCCCCGTGCGCTCCGAGCCCCAGTGAATTATATGAAAAGACATCAGCCCTGTTTTCCTTATTCCGCACAAAGGAATAAAGGAAAGGTTTTCAAATCGCTTCTAAAGAGAGGCTCGGCCTCGCGCTCACCGCGCAGAGCGGTGCCGTTCCAAGGTGTCTGGGCCACGCGGCCGCTGGCGACAGGGGTGGAGGTGGGAGGGGAACTGGAGATGGGCGCTGCCCCCCCCCCCAGTGGTGGTGGCAAGGCTGGCTCCCCCGCCACCGCGGCCACTGCGGTCATGCTGAATGCAGACGCCCGGGCAGGTGGCCCCAGACCTCCTGCGTGGGAAGCTCTGGGGTGGGGACCTGTATGTACACTCCTCGGCACCCCCATCCCACGGTGGTTTTGAGGCACACAAATTTGAAGACCACCGGTGAGGGGTGTGTGTGGTCCGAGGCTTACTTTATAATGGGGGTTATCAGTGCATGGTCCTGGCAACCATGGCAAGTTCAGGGGAGCCGAGGAGGGGAGGGTTGGATGGGGTGGGCGTGGTGGAGAGCTGCCCCCCAGCTCCTGGGGAGAACAGGTCCAGGGCACCTCTTCCCGCGTACTCTCTCCCCAAAACTCTCAAGTAACCGGCTGCAAGGAGCAGAAGGGAAAGGCTGGGGGTGGGGGCGGGGGCCTGGGAAGGGGCAGACTCCGAATGGGCAAAGGTCCTGAAGCAGGAGAGAACCTTCAAGGAAGCAGGAAAAGGCTGTGTCTGGGGCACAGAGCGAAGGGCTGCTGCCGGGGTAGGAGGCAGGTGGGCTGGAGACCCTGCTGATGAAGACTTCTCCTCTTGCCCAAGACCACTGGGTAACTATTAAGGTTTTCAGCAGGAAAGTGACATGGACAAATTTTTAAAAATTGTTTTTTAATTTTTGACTTATTTTTTTGGAGACACAGTCTTGCTGTGTTGCCCAGGCTGGAATGCAGTGATGTGATCATTCATAGCTCACAGCAGCCTTGGACTCCTGGGCTCAGGCGATCCTCCTCCCTCGGCCTCCCAAAGTGCTAGGATTACAGGTGTGAGCCATCAGGCTCGGCCTAAAATTGTTTAAAAAAATTAACATACGATAAAATTGACTTTGGGTGGTGCAGACAGTTCTATGAGTTTTAACATGTAACCATAATGAGGACGCTGGATGATTCCATTAGCCCCCAAGCTGTCTTGTGCTGACCCTTTGTAATCTTCCCCCAACCCCTGGCAACCGCTAATCTGTTCTGCATTGCTATAGCTCTGCCTTTTCCAGAATGTCACATGAATGAAATTATACAGCATATGACCTTCTGAGATTGGCTTCTGTCACTCAGCTTAATGCCTTTAAGATTTATCCAAGCTGTTTGCGTGTATCGATAGTGCCTTTTTATTGCTGGGTAGAATCCCATGGCATGGAGGGACCACAGTTTGTTTATCCATCCACTTCTTGGAGGACATTTGAATTGTTTGCAATTTTTGGTGCTTATGAACACAGCTGCTATAGACATTCATTTACAGTTTTTCCTGTGAATATGAGTTTTCATTTTTATAGGGTAAATATCTAGAAGTGGGATTGCTGAGTCGTATGACACTTGTATATTTAACTTTATAAGAAACTGCCAAACTGTTTTCCAGAGTGGCTGTATCACTTTGCATTCTCACCAGCAGTGTATGAGAATTTTATTTAGGTCTTGGATTTCTTACATCAGCATTTGTAGTTTTCCCCATACAGATCTTACATGTGTTTTGTTATGTTAATACCTACACATTTCACTTGGGGGAACTATTGTAAATGGTGTTGTTTTTTAAAATTTTGGTTTCCAAGTGTTCATTGCTAGTATATGGAAATAGGATTGTTTTCTGTGTGTTGACCTTATATTCTGTGACTTTGCTCAATTTATTTATTAGTTCTAGGAGCTATTTGGATAGATTCCATATTTTCTTTTCTTTCTTTCTTTCTTTTTTTTTTTTTTTATTAGAGAGGGGGGTTTTGCTCTGTCACCCAGGGTAGAGTGCAGTGGCTGATCACAGCTCACTGTAGCCTCAAACTCCTGGGCTCCAGTGATCCTCCTACCTCAACCTCCAAAGGGAGATTACAGGCCTGAGCCACGGTGCCTGGCTCAGATTTTCTACGTAGACAACACGTTGTCTGCGAAGCAGGGTCATTTTACTTCTTCCTTTCCCATCTGTATGCCTCTTATTTCGTTTTCTTGCCTCAGTGCACTGGCTAGGACTTCCCTGGCTTGCTCCTGGTCTTAGAAAGCATTCAGTCCTTCCCTATTAAGTATGGTGTGAGTTTGTAAGTTTCTTGGTAGATGCTCTTTATCAGATTAAGGAAGTTCTTTTTCTATTCTTCATTTGCTGAGAGCTCTTATTATTGAATGGATGTTGAAGTTTATCAAGTGCTTTTTCTGCCTCCATCGATATGATCATGTGGTTTTTTTCCCTTAGTCTATTAATATGGTGGATTACACTGATTGAATTTCAAGCATTGAATCAACCTTACATTCCTGCAATAAACCCTACTTGGTCATGATGTGTTTTATATATACACAAGTTTTGTATATACACAAGTTTATATATATACACAAGTTTTATATATACACAAGTTTTGTATATTACTAAATTCTACATGCTAATATTTTGCTGAGGATTTTCCTATGTACGTTCATGAGGGATATTAGTCTGCAGTTATCTTTTCTTGTACTCTTTATATCTGGTTTTGGTATCAGGGTAATGCTGGCCTTATAAAATAAATTGGGAAATGTTCCTTCTTCTGTATTCTGGAAGAGATTGGTGATATTTCTTCTATAAATATTTGGCTAAATTTGCCAGTGAAGCTATATGGGCTGGGAGATTTCTTTTTTGGAAGGTTTGAAATTACAAAATTAATTTCTTTATTATTAGAAAGTCCTATATAATAGTATATAGTACTCTTCAGGTTATCTGTTTCTTCTTGGGTGAGTTTTAGTAGTTTGTGGCATTCAAGGAATTGGTTGGTGCATTTCAGCTAAGTTGTTGAATTTATGTGTACAGAGTTAGTAATAGTGTTCTCCCATTGTCCTTCTGATGTCAGAATGGACATCAGGTATAGTGATACACCCTCTTTCTTTCAAATACTGGTAATTTGTGTCTTCTCTCTTTTTTCCTTTGTCAGTTTGGCTAGAGGTCTATCCGTCTTATCGATCTTTTCAAAGAAACAGATTTCAGTTTCCCCATGGCTTTTCCATTTTTCGATTTCTTTGCTTTCTGCTCTTTTCTCAATTCCTTCTTTCTTCTTCTTGCTTTGGGTTTATTTTTCTATTTTTTTCTAGTTTTGTAGTTTCTCAAGATGGAATTTGGATTGATATGTCGATACCTTTCTCTTCTTCCATGTGAATGTTTAATATTATAAATTTCTCTTTACTGCTTTAGTTGTATCTCACAAATTTTGGTTTATTGTAATTTTATCTTATTTTTTGAGACAAGGTCTTGCTTTGTTGCCCAGGCTAGAGTGCTGTGGCGTCAGCAACAGCTCACTGCAACCTCACACTCCTGGGCTCAAGTGATCCTCTCTTGTCTCAGCTTCCCAAGTAGCTGGGACTACCGGCGCATGCCTTCATGCGAGCTAATTTTTCTATTTTTTAGTTAAGAAGGTGTCTCACTCTTTCTCAGGCTTGGTCTTGAACTCCTGACCTCAAGCAATCCTCCCAACTAGGCCTCCCAGAGTGCTAGGATTACAGGCAGGAGCCAACATACCGGGCCGTAATTTTATTTTTGTTCAGTTCAAATATCTTCTAATATTCCTTCAGACTTCCTCTTTGAACCATGGATTATTTATCAGTGTGGTGTTTTATTTCCAGTGTGTGGAGAGTTACCGTATTTTTTTGTTATTGACTTTTTATTTAATTCCATTATGGTCAGAGAATATACTTTGTATGACTTAAATTTTTTTAATTTGTTAAAGTTTGTTTTATGACACAGGGTATGGTGAATGTTCTATGTGCACTGGAAAGGAATGTGTATTCTGCTGTTGATGGGTGCAGTGTTCTATAAATGTTAATTAGATCCAGTTTGTTCATAGTTTTGTGTAATACTTCTGTATCCTTGCTGATCTGAGTATGTTTACTATCAATTCTGAAAGGGGAGTGTTGAAATTTCCAACTGTAATTGTGGATTTTGTCTTTTTCTGTGTTCAATTCTATTAGTTTTCGATGCAGGTATTTCGAAGCTCTGTGGTTAGGTGCGTACTCACGTACGAGTGTTATGTCTTCTCAGTGAATGGACCCTTTTATCATTGTAAAGTGTCCCTCTTTATCCCTGGTAATTTTTCTAACTCTGAAATATAACTTGTCTGATACTAAAATAGTCATTTTATCTCTCTTTTGATTACTATTTGCAAGGCATTTTAAAAATTATTAACCTAGCTATATCATTATACTTATAGACAGCATATTGTTGGGTCTTGTTTATATTTTGTCCATTCTGATAATTGCTAATTATCAGCAGCTGTCTGCTGCGTCAGAAGGCTGCCTGCGTCCAGCCCCGCCCCCCTGCCCAGCAGAGAGAGTGGTGGGCCCCAGGGCATGCTTCAGTCTGGAGAAGGACTGCCTGCACAGCTGGGGCTGAATCCCAGGAGGGCCGAGAAGGCTGGGGTGGGGGGAGGACACAGGCCACCTATTACAGGCTTGGGGTGGGAGTTGGGAAGCCGAGGGGAAGCTTCTCTGGCTCTGGGTAGGAGGAGGAAGGTGTTCTGCTGAGGGTGGGGGAAGGTGGCGGAGAGGTCAGGGGCAGAGGGCGGGGGTCTGGTGGGATGGACCTGCTCACTGGAGAGCAAGAGAGGCCAGAGAAAGGCAGGTGGGCTGAGGCTGGAGGGTGAGGCTGGCTGAGGCAGGTGACCTTGAACCCAGAGCAGTGACAGCTCACAACCTGACTGTGTCTCTGCAGCAGGGGAAGCTTGGAGAAGGAGCCGGGGTCAGCTGGGCCCGAACCCCTCCGTCCTAAAGCACAGGGTGGGCTGGGAAGAGCGGGGACCCTCACTCAGGGAGGCTGTCATGAGCCCCGTGGGTGTGGGGAGTCTGGGGCTGGAGGGGATCTGGGGACCATGTGCCACACCCTGCCTCCCCCTGTTAGCAAATCCACCCTTCAGGAAATCTCACCTCCTCCACTGCCACCAGCCTGGTTCTAGCTGTCATGCTCTCTCACCTGCATCATAGTAACAGCCCCGGTTACGATGGGGACAGTTTGTCCTACTTGGAGAAGAGTGAGGAAGCTCGAGGGCACAGGGGGACTTGGGCCTTGATGCAGCCCCAACAAGGCCTCAGCCCACCCACAGGAGCTGCGGAACTGGGGTGGCACTGAGAGTTGTCCCACTTGAGGCCAGGGAGTCAGCCCCTCACTGAGCAGGCCTGGCACGTGGGCTGCCCGGGAAGGTGTGTGGCTTGGATGGGGCAGCTCCCAGAGAGCCATTCAGCTGCAAGCTCTGAGTCCCAGAGGAGGAGCTGGGCAGGCGCCGGGCAGAGCACAAGGCAGCTGCTGCAGCCTCCCTGCCCTCTCCCGCCATCCGCCTCCCCTCACTCTCTCTGCGCCCCCGCACTGGCGTCCCCACCTCCCGGGCCCGCCCAGCACCCCGCCTTCGCCCCAGCCACTCCCTCTGTTTGGAACACGCCTCCCCAACCAGGGCTCCTTCCTCACTTCCTCCAGCCTCTGCCCAACGGCCGTCTCAGAGCTGCCCTCCTGATGACCCAGCGGGAAGCAGCACCCCATGGTCTCCGTGTCCATGACCTGCTCCGGCTTGTCTCCTTAGCATTTCCAGCGGCTGGACACTCCTCTGCACTTGCGTGTTCCGTGCTGGCCGTCCCCGTTCCCCCTACTCCGGAGGGCAGCCTGTTGTGTGGCGGGTCATGGCTGCGGGGCCGGCGCAGAGCCCGGCACAGAGTAAATGCTGGCGCGTGTGGCCGAATGACGGAACCGAGGCTGTGGTCCAGGGGAGGGAAGTGACTTAGGTGCCCCCAGGGGTCAGCATGCCCCAGCTGCCCCAGGAAGCGTTGTGCTGGACGCTGAGGAGACGGGACAGACGCTGAGGAGACGGGACAGTCAGCTGCCAACCACTGCTCTGAGAGGCTGCGGGCCCATGGAGAGGGCGCCTGAGCTCTGCAGGTGACAGGAGCCAGCTGGCTGAAGGTGGAGTACACCCGGCCGCAGAAAGTGAGCAGAGACACCTAGCACAAAACAGGACAGGTTCTTTCTGGAAACTGCAGAGTGGGGGGTGGTAAGGGGAGGGGCATGGCTTGGCATGGTTTCTAGATGCACAGGCAGGGGCTGGTCTGTCACACACTCAGGAAGTGCTTTGTGTATGTCCCGGGCCACAGAGGTTTGCACTTTGTCACTTAAGCCACCCGGAGCCCCTGCAGTGGTGAAAGCAGGTGAGGGATATGAAAGGACAGGTGATTTAGAAAGATCTGGGTAGCTGATGCACGGAGGAGGGAGTGGTCCGGAAGCCAGGACAGCAGGGTCAGGAGTTACTGCCATCAGCCATCCAGGCTGAGGGGTCACCTGAGCCCAGGAGGTGGCAGTGGGGAGAGGTGCTGCGGATGAGGGCAGGAGTTCAGGTGTGTTCGTGCCTGAGAGCTGCACCTGCTGGCACCAGGCGAAGGACATATATGAGCTCAGGTCTGTGGTGACAAGAACAGAGGCCCCCAGCCCCGGCCGCCTGGACAAGGAACAGGGCTGGCTACATAATTAGTGGGCCCAGTGGGGACCCTCGTTGAAAAATTAAGAAGAATTTTGAGACGGAGACAGCAGAGCATTAAACCAAGCACAAAGTCGCACGCCGTGGGACTGGCCCTGGTGAGGGGACACTTTGGTTCCCAGAATCTGTGGAAGGCAGAAGAATCAAAGTCCAAGAAAGCCAACTCAAAGTGGCCTAGCCAATGGGAGTTTTTTTTTTTATTATTTTTTCTATTTATTTAACACCAACATTGCCAGATATATGGGCAGGCATATTTCTAAGAATATTACAAATAACTGCCTTTTATTCTCATAACAACCCTCTGAAGCCGGGCGCGGTGGCTCACGTCTGTAATCCTAGCACTCTGGGAGGCTGAGGCGGGTGGATCGCTGAAGGTCAGGAGTTCGAAACCAGCTTGAGCAAGAATGAGACCCCGTCTCTACTATAAATAGAAAGAAATTAATTGGACAACTAAAAATATGTAGAAAAAATCAGCCGGGCACGGTGGCGCATGCCTGTAGTCCCAGCTACTTGGGAGGCTGAGGCAGAAGGATTGCTTGAGCCCAGGAGTTTGAGGTTGCTGTGAGCTAGGCTGGCACCACAGCACTCTAGCCCTGGCAACAGAGTGAGACTCTGTCTCAAAGAAAAAAAAAAGGGGGGGGAGGAAACTCCACCACACACACACACACACACACCTTATTGGATGTGATTTTTTTTTTTTTTTTGAGCGGCGATCTTGTTCTGTCACCCGGGCTAGAGTGCAGTGACATCATCACAGATCACTGCAACCTCAAACTCTAGGGCTCAAGGATTCTCCTGCCTCAGCCTCCCCAAGTAACTGGGACTACAGGCACGCACCACCACACCCAGCTAATTTTTAAATTTTTTGTAGAGACAGGGTCTTGCTGTGTTACCCAGGCTGGTCTCCAACTCCTGGCTTCAAAAGATCCTCCTGCCTGGACCTCCGAAATTGCTGGGATTAGAGGCCTGAGCTCCACACCTAGCTTGGATGAGAATTTTTTTAAATGAGGAAACTATACTAAACATTCATAAAACAAAAGGTTTTATGAATAGCAACCACACATGGAAAAGGGAATAATATATTGCAACAAATTTAAAAAAAACTAGTTACCAAGAGGAGAAACAGAAGGTTCGAGAGCAGAGTAGAGAAGGTGCACGGCTCAGCTCCTAACCCCCCTCACCCTTCAAAAACTGTACTAGGGAATCAACAAATCCTGGAGAGAGGCAAAGGGGATGGAGAGAAACAGATGAGTAACTCATAGGGCTGATTCTTCCTGATATAATCTAACATGCCAGGACTTCATGTTGCTCAGGTGAAGGAAACCCTGACGTAGAACATTTAACAACATTCCTGAAGAAAAAGCAGAGCCCCGGTGTTTTAAAACAAACACACAAAGAAGTAAAACTACGTACCACTTCCGCTGACTTGTCCACTTCCAGCTACCATGCCTTCTTCTGGATGAAAGGAAGGTGTATGTAAGAGGCAAAGGATCTAATTTAGAGGAAGTAACGATTTAAGGAATAGAAAGAATTCCTTACAATAGCTTCACCCTACAGAACTTAAAAAGAAATTGAGTGCAATGAAACAAAAGCTCAAAGGTAAGGTGATTAAATAACAATGTTACGAAGGGATGGTTATGAACTTTAAGCATCAAATTGAGGACCAATGTAACATCATAACAATTAGAAATTGTAAGGAACAGACTGAGAATTTTACAAAACCGAGAAAAGACATATGTTCAAGAATCACCGCAATCCTCAAGCAGAATAAATTCACAGAAAACTACACACAGGCACACTAAATTAAAACTGCTAAACATCAAAGACAGAAAAATTTAAAAGCTGCCTGCAAAAGCACTATATAACCTTCAAAAAAGCAACAATAAGACTGAGAGGTAACTTTTCAAAAGAAACAATAAAGCCAGAAGACGATGTGATGACATCTTCAACCTGTCAGAAGAAAAGAACTGCCAATACAGGAATTCTTACTCTGTGAAAACATCCTGGATGGCAGCTAGGAGATGCAGGAAGGAAAGAGCAATGAAAAAGGTAAATACAGGGGCAAATCCAAATGAATGTTGACTGCCTAAAACAAGTACGTACGCATGCGTGCACACACCCATTGTATTTATTCAAAACACTGGACAGTAACATAGGAGTTGGGAGGAGGTAAATGGAGTCAAAATGGCTAAAGGCTTTAAATTATCCAGGAAATGGTAAGAGTATTAATTTATATTAAACTTTGATAAGTCAAGGGTGCCTAAGGAAAAATGCTTCATCACTCCAAAAGAAGGCAGCAAAGTAGAGAAAAAGGAACAGAGAACAAATGGGACAGAGAGAAAACAAAGAGACAGTCATTTTAAACTCATATCTATGGGTTTGAACTCATATCTATGGATGGTTAAATGTAAAATGGAATAATGGTACAATTAAAAGGCAAAGCTTGTCAGCCTGGATAAAGAAATAGAAACTAGGTACATGGTGCTTATAAGAGATACATTTTAAATATAAGTACATAGAGCAGTTCAAAGTAAAAGAAGGAAAAAAAATGTCATGAACAGACTAACCAGCAAAGAAGACTTGAAGGCAAAAAACATTACTAGAGATAAAGAGGGATAATTTACAAAGATAAATGTTTCAATTCACCAGGAATATATTAAATTCTAAAATTGTATGCACTTAATAATATAGTCTTAAAAGATATGAATTTAACAGATATGAACTAAAAGGAAAAATTGATAATCTATGATTATAGTGAGATTTTTAAATATCTCTACCATTAACAATTAGAACAAAGAGAAAAAATTATAGCTTTAAATCCTTATGTTACAAAAGAATAAAGGCTGAAAATCACATTGACCCCAGGAAGCTGGGAAACGAAGAGTAAGTTAAATACAAATAGAGGCAGGAGATTAAAAAAAGAGCAAAAATTAATAAAATAAAAAACCAACACACGATAGAGAGGCTCAACATAGCCAAAAGTTAATTCTCTGAAAAGACTAATAACATTGTTAAACCCCTACCCAAGACTAATTGAAAAATATTTAGAGAAGAAAATACAAATGAAAAACATCAGGAATAAAAACAGGCATTACCACAGATCTGTCAGATATTACAAAAGACAATAACAGGACTCTATGATAAATTTACCTCCAAAAACCCCCCAACTCTGAGGAAATAGACAAAATTCAAGAAAAATACAAAATTCAAGAAAAATGCCAAAGTGACACAAAAAGAAATAGAAAAAATTTTATGTACCATTAGTTATTAATGAAATTCAATGTCTCTATACACAGAAAACTCCAGGCACAGGTGGCTTTGCTAATGAATTCTATCAAATCTTTAGGAGAATAATTCTAATCTTAAACTCTTCTAGGGAACAGAAAAAGAGGACATACATCCCAATTTACTTTATATATTCAGTGTAATCTTAGTATCCAAACTGGCAAGGATATGATAAAAAAAAGTAATATTGCAGACTCATCTCGCTAAACATAGATGCAAAAATCCCATATAAAATATTGACAAACTTAATCCAGTAATACATTAATATTGGTAAGCTTAGTTAAGCAATAAAAGAATAATACATTACACCTAGTTAGGTTTATCTCAGTAATTTGTGAGTAGTTTAACATTTAAAAAAAAAGGAGTCAGAAACAAAAGTCAACAGAATAAAAAAAAAACTTAGAAATTAAGAATATAAGGAAACTTCCTTAACATGATTTTAAAAATATATAAAAACAGATATAAAAAGGAAAGGGTTACTATCACATATGACAACATGGATGAATGTTGAGGATATTATGCTAAGTGAAAAAACCTAATTACAAAAAGACAAATATTGTACGATTCTACTTATATGTCATATTAAAAGTAGTCAAATTCGTAGAAACAGAAAGTAGCATGGTGGTTACCAATGGGGAGAGGGAGACAAAGGAGAGTTGTTGTTTAATGGGTGTAGAGTTTCAGATTTACAAGATGAAGTTCGAGATCTGTTTCACAACAATGTGAATATATGTAACATTATTGACCTGTATACTTGAAGATGGTTAAGATGGTCAATTTTAAGTTACATATTTTTTGTCACAATTTTTTTTATTTTAGGAAATTATGGGGGTACAAACATTTTGGTTACATGTTATGACTTTGCCACATCCCAACCATGATTTGAGACGTGCTCTTCCCTCCCCTACAACACTCACTGTGTCCATTAGTTGTGAGTTTACCCACCCCCAACTTCCTTACCCCCAAAGAATATTACGACTGTGTGAGCACCTTAGTATTGATCAGTCAGTGCCAGTTTGATGGCGAGTACAAGTGGTGCCTATTTTTTCATTCTTGTGATACCTCACTTCAGAGAATGGGCTCAACCTCTAACCAGGAAAATATAAGAGGTGCTAGATCACCGTCATTTTTTATAATTGAGTAGTATTCCATTGTATACATATACCATATTTTATTAATCCGCTCATGGATTGACGGGCACTTGGGTTGTTTCCACATCCTTGCTATAGTGAACTGTATCACAATTTTTTAAAAAAGGAAAATATTAATAAATTAGACTACATTAAAATTCCATTCATTACCAATACCACAAAGAATATGAAA
>CAUYRT010093728.1:0-78454 GCA_963574885.1 Lepilemur ruficaudatus
AGAGACAGGGTCTCGCTCTTGCTCAGGCTAGTTTCGAACTCCTGACCTTGAGCGATCCGCCCGCCTCGGCCTCCCCCATTTGTTTTTCTTGCATTTCATTTGCTAAAGAAACCAGGTTGCTCCTCTGCCATAGTTTCCCACTGTCTGCCTTTTGCTGGTCGCATCCCCCTGGCCTAGTTTTCCGAGGAACTTTTAACACAGGGAGCTGACCGCCGCGGCTCAGCCAGGTGTGCAGGAGGAGCGCGGGCCAGGGCCCCTGGTGGGGAGCGTGAACACCCCAGGGACAGCAGCGTGGAGTTGGAGGCTTGTTAGTCCAGGCTGGGGGGCCGGGGGGCTGGAAAGGTCCGTGGGGCCAGAGCATGCAGGTCCTTGTAGGCCGTGCAGAGGGGGTGCAATGTTACGAGAGCAAGGGAGCCGCTGCCGGAGGAGGTAGCCGGAGAGTAGGGTGATTTGATTTGACATTGGGAAAATACCACTCTGGCTGCCGAGTAGGAACTGACAGGAGGGGTCAAGCGTGGATGCCAGTGGTCAGGCTGGAGTCTGCTGGGCCATCCAGGTGCCCCCAGGTGATGGTGTCGGGCCTCAGCAGGTGGCATGCCATGCGTCCTCACAGCAGCCCCATTTGACAGATGAGAAAATGGAGGCTGAGAGAGGCGGTGGCTTGCTCGAGGCCTCGGTAGTGTGTCTGGCAGGGCAGCCATCAGTCCTTACGTTCGGCCTGGGTACTTCCTCCCAGGTGCTTTGGGGCCTGGCAGCGGTTCGTGCAAAGAGGGTCCCGGTACCGGGACCACCTGGCTGACAGCCGGGCAGGGATCCTGAGGACATGCCTGGGACGGTGGGTGCAAATGAAACAGCTCCGGGTCTCAGACGAGGCAAAGGTGACTCAGCTGTCCCTGTGCCTGCAGAAGGCAGGTGAGTAAAGATGGGCCGAGGGGCTCCCAACCCAGCAGACTGTGTCACTTGAGCCCCTTCCTCAGTGGGCCCCAGCTGAATGTGTGGATTCTTTTCATGAGAGGTGGTAGAGCTGGGGGCTTTCCCTCCCTGAGGACCCGGGAGGGCCCAGGAGGGGTCCCCGGAGTGGGCAGGCCTTGTCTGGGACACATGCCCACCCCCCATCAGGAGCCGCTCTGGGCGAGAGAGACTTTGTCCCATCTCCTGCCACTGCAGGTAGCCCTGGTTACCTCACATCCCGCCCGGAAGGGGTGTGTCCTTGCTCTTGGGAAGCTTCTGCTCTGATGAGGGACACACAGCCCTGACCCCCAGCCCAAAACCTGACAGGGGAAGATGGGCTCTCTGAGACCTCCTGGAGGGGAGGGTCTGGAGGTGGTGGCTGGGGGCAGTGCCCGTGAGGGAAGAGGTCCCGCAGGGGCCTGAGGCAGCGGCTACCGATAGCTCTGGGCAGAGGGAGGTTGGTGGGGACCTGGCTGACTCACCCCTTCACTGCTTCTCAGGGCTCATGGCCCTCTGCAGCTCAGCCCCTGGAGCCACCAAGGTGCATGGCCTGGGGGCAGTGGCCCAGGCGCAGAGGCTGTCCCAGGAGCAAGGCCGGGGCTCCCTGCAGGAAGCTTGCCGGAGACTGGCCCTCCACCGGGTGCTGCTGCTCTGGAGGACGCGGCTCTCCCAGAGCCAGCAGGCCAAGTAGGTGTCCGCGAGCTTGTGACCTAGGGTTGCACTGGGGGCCACGGGGTGGGCTTATGAGCAGTGCTCAACACCTGGAGGAATGTCCCATAGGGCACCGGCCCAGCACGGGGCCTGGCACACTGTGGTACCTGGCAGATGCCAGGTCCTAGGAGGTGGCCCAGGGGCACTGAGACTGTGATTGAGCAGAAAGCCGCTGGGGGCCACGGGGCTGCCTGGGACACAGACAGGAGTCTGTGACATGGCTGGAACCTGAGTGGGTGCCGTCTCCACACTGAGGCGAGCCTCTGTGGCAGGAGCCACGTCTGGCTTTCCCCGCTGCCTCCCCGGCCCCCAGCCCGTGCCTGTCATGTCGTAGGCACAGAGTAAGTACCACAGACAAGTGAGGGAAGGAGCCGGGAGCAGAGCTCTCTCCCCTGCCCCGACTGCCTCATTACACAACTAGAGAAACTGAGGCTCAGAGGGGTTGAGCAGCTTGCTCTAGTCGCAGTGTGAACCAGGAGCAGGAAGGCCCCCGTGTCAAGACCTTCTTGGTGCTGCCTTTGCACGGAATGGTCATTGCCGGGGTCAGAGCCAGGCTGAGGCAGTGGTGAGCAGAGGGTGGGCTCAGGTGGGGCGGCTTCCCTGATGGGATGTCAAGAGGAACGGAAGCCAGCAGGACCAGGGTTAAGAATTCTGTGCTTGAAAGCCAAACTCCTGGCATCCATGATCCCCACAGCCACTTGGTACACTTGGACCCTCAGTCTCTTTCAGTGTACTCCTAGACTCCAGGGAAACCCAATTCACTATGATCCTTCAGAACATAGCCCTCCCTCCTCAAGTCCTCCCCTGGCCTTTGGGCATCCGGGCGTAGTCAGTGTCTCCCTGCAGTGTACCCGGGGCTGCCCTGCTCGTCTGAGATGAGTCCCAGGTCTGCCACTGTTTGGAGTCTGGGGAGATAACCTTCCCCCAGGCCCCAGTTTTCTTATCTTTATAACGGACTAGAGGCAGAAGTACTGGTGTGGTTGTGCACGTGGGCTCCAGAGTCTGAGGTCCCTAGGCCTGGTTCAGCTCCACTCCCACATCCCGGGAGTGTGGCGAGGACCAGCCAGTGATGGGGTAGAGCATCAGCCCAGCCTTCGCTGCTCACCAGAGTCACCCAGGGGCTCTGGAAAAGTCCAGAAGCTCAGGCTGCACCCAGACGGTGAAGTCAGAATCTCTGGGGGTGGCAGCCCAGTGTGCATCCGTATTTCGTGAAGCCCCCATTGATCCCAGTGTGCGGCCAGTAGGAGGCGGCGGTGCAGAGCGCTAGCGCAGTGTCTGGCCCACGACGAGCACCCTTCAGCTCAGCTTTCCCAGTGGCCATGTGGGGTGGGGTCCGCTCAGCTGGCCGTGAGGCTGGGACCCAGGGACTCCCCTGCCTCTTCCGCAGCTCCTTCTTGCAGAGCGTGCGGCACCGGATGATGCGGCACGTGCTGAGGCGGTGGCGCTTGAGGGCGTGGTGCCCGGGCGCCCCGTCAGGCTGTGCCAGGATCGCCTTGGTCCTGGAGCCACCGGGCAGTGTCCTGGCAGGGCAGGCCTCGCTGGGCCGCAGCACACCCTGCAGCTCACTGGAGAAGGTGAGGGGCGGGTGGGTGGAGAGGATGGGGACAGGGCAGGGGGACAAGGGGACTCAGGATGCCACACTTCCTTCCTGGGCTCCTGGAGACCCTCCAGGTGAGCTTCCTGTGCATCCGGGCAGCAGCAGGGGCTGTGCCTTCTGCTTTGGCAGGTGCCGGCCCAGCCGTCCCGGAACGCAGTGAGGTGGTGCCTGCGCACCCTCCAGCGGCGGTAGGGACCCCTCCCCAGGTTGGGTGAGCCGTGCTGCCCACCGCTCTGTGGACTTGCTGTGTCCCAGCCCTCTCTCCCAGCAATCCCCAGCCTTCACAGCAGCGGCCCCTCGGGGTCTGCATCCCATCCCGGGGGCCTCCCCTCTCACACCCTTGTCAGCTTGGCCCCAGACTCAACTCCTCCTGTCCTCCCGGGAGGGATGGAGTGGAGAGAGGCACTCTGCAGGGTCACGCTTCTTCTTGGAGATTTCACAGCTGTGGTTCCTTCATTTATTCGTTCACAGCACAATGCGTGAGAGTTGGCCTGCCTGGGTTCTAATCCCAGCTTTGCCCTCAGTGGCTGTGTGGTCTTGGGCAAGTTACTAACTTCTCTGTGCCCCTGTTTCTCTACCTGTAAAATGGGGGTAATAATGGTACTCACTGCAATGGGACATCAGCGAGGTAGGGGCACAGACATCCCCTAGCACAGTGTGTGGCATGTAGCAAACACTCGGTCATAGCAATATTTATGGCTAGTGGCTGAGCGCAGGACTGAGCACTGGGAACCTGGGTCCCATCCTATCCCTATCACCTGTCATGCAACCCTCAGAGAAGTGTTTGGCCCCTCCAGTCCCCAGCAATCCACCCTCCCCCATGGTGGGAACAGAGAGAACCCTGGGCCCCTTCCTGCTGCTGAGGGGAGGGGAGAGGAGGGCTGGCCTGGCCTGGGTGGCAGTGCCCATCCTCAGGGTGGACACTCCCCTTCCCAGCGTCCTCCTCAGCTGGAGCCACTGGGCCACAGCCCAAGCAGCCCAGAGAGAGCTGGCTGCCCGCTGGGCCTGGGGTCAGAGCTGCAGGGCTGCGCTGGGCCTGTGGCGGCAGCGGCTGGTGCAGTGGCAGGAGGCAGAGCGGTGGGCTCAGGAGCGGGGCTGGCGACTGGCGCGTGACACCCTGTGCTGCTGGCACTCCCGCTGGCAGAGTGAGTCGAGGACTGGGTCGGGGGCACTGTGGGTGAGGAAGGGGCCAGGGTTCATCGGTGAGACCCAGGATTCCATATCCTGTAGCAGAGTCTGGGGATGGGACCCCCACGGGGCACCCCCAGGACTGGGGCAGCAGAGCAGACCTGGGGGCTTGGCCTCTGCAGTGTGAGTTTGAGTCCCTGCTCTCCCATTCCCTCGCTGTGTGGACCTTAAACACGCTACTTACCCTCTCTGAGTCTCAGCTCTGTCATCTGTGAGAGGGGGGATAGCATAGTACCCGCCCCGTAAGGTCACTGTGGGATCCCATGCAACACTCCACATACAGTTCCTGGTAGGTGTCACCATCGCCTTCATCTTCATCCTTGTCATCCTCATCATCCTCTCCTGGCCTCCAAGAGCCACTGGTCTGAGTTCTGAGTGGGGGAGAGGTGGGCAGAGTCACGGGGCCCTTAGAGCCCGGCAGAGTTGGGGGGGGTGCTGCAGGAGGCGGTGAGGAGGGCAGGGCTGCAGGGAGAGGGGCTGGGGTGGTGGCAATGGCACAGGCCAAGGTGGAGGGTGGAGGACCTAGATGTGCTGAGCTGGCTGAGGCTGCACGTAGCTGGAGAGGCTTGAGGAGTGTGGCCAGCGAAGGGGGGAAGAATCATTCCTAGACAGGTTTGCTCCTGGGGTCCCGGTCTCTGCACATAAAGAAAAAGCCATTTTCTTTGTCCCTCAGGTTGAACCAGCTAAGTCGGGGTCAGAGCTGGAGGGGCTCTCTGATCACCTGTATTAGTTATCTATTGCTGTGTAACAAATTCCCCAAATACGTGGTTGTTTTTGAACCACAAACCTTTACTGTCTCACAGTTTCTGTGGGGCAGGAGTCCAGGTGTGGCTTAGCTGGTACCTCTGCCTCGAGGTCTCCCATGAGGCTGCAGGAAAGTTGTTGGCCAGGGCTGCAGTGTCATCTGAAGGCTCAGTGGGGGAGGGACATCCACTTCCAAGGTCACTCCCATGGTCGTGGGCAGGCCTTGCCCTGTGGGCCTTTCTCCAGGCCACATCATGAAGGCAGATGGCTTCACCCAAGATGAGCCACCCAAGGGGAAGTGAGAGTGAGCCCAATCCAGAAGCTGGTCTTTTTTTTTTTTTTTTTTTATTGGGGGAAAACTACAAAGCATTTACAGTACAATGTTCACAGTCACAATTTGTAGTGAGCTGATTTCCCAAAATATATTACCAGAACTGGTCTTTTTATAACCCAGTATCAGAAGTGACATCCCATGACTTCTGCCGAATTCTATTTGTTAGAAGCAAGTCAAGAAATCCGGTCCTGGCCGGGCGCGGTGGCTCAAGCCTGTAATCCTAGCTTTCTGGGAGGCTGAGGCGGGAGGATCGCTGTAGCTCAGGGGTTCGACACCAGCCTGAGCACAGTGAGACCCCGTCTCTATTTCTAAAAAAAAAAAAAAAATTATATTAAAAATTTTATAATTAAAAAAAGAGAAATCCGGCCCCTGCTCAAGGGGGGCCATTGCACAAGACATGAGCACAAAGAAGTGGGGCCATCAGGGGCCATTTAGAGGCGGCCCACTACACCAATGCATCATATTAATGGGCTGGTGGGCAGGGCCTTGATTGTTCTAGAAAGCCCATGTCCTGTCCACTGGGGAAAGTTGCTTCTTCAGCCCAGTTGTTGCCCACAGTGTTGCCAGACCTAGTTTTTAAAGAAAAACTGAAAATCTAGATTTTTATCTGAATTCTCCTGATTCTCAAACATTGTCAAGAAATTTTAAAAAAATAAAACCCAAACAATTCTGTGAGTGGGGTCGGCCTGGTCCCCAGGAGGACACTTATAATGGAAGCATTTTAACCCAGACAGCTGGGGCGGCCTCCTCTGTTCCCGCCTGGACAGGGGCAGAGGGCTGGTGGGGCAGAGGCCCACGGTACCCAGGGCACAGGGGAGAGGCCAGAATGAGCGGCCACTGGCACTTTAGCACCTCTCTGGCCCCAGGGCAGCAGTTCCTGCGTGAAAAGTGCCAGAGGTGGGTGCAGGTCCGCCTCCAGGGCCTGCGGAGGGCTGTGTTCCAGGGCTGGCAACAGGCGACGGCTCATCGGAGACACACGGTGGCCCGGCCAGAGCAGCTGCTACTGCAGAGGTGGGTGGACCGGGGGGCGGACGGAGAGCCCAGGGGATGGGATGCTCAAAGGGCAGCCCTGGAGGTTGGGGCCCAGGAAAGGAGTGGGGTGTGAAGGGAGACCCCAGCCTGGAGATGGAGGGCCATGACCACCGACACCTCATTGTCTGTTTTGGGGGGTGGTGGCCAACCCCGGCCCTAACCTTTGGCCCTAACAAGCCCCAGGAGTCCAGCCCCTGGCCAGGTCAGTCCTTTTGTCTCAGGGGATACAATTAAGACGGGGAAAGCAATTCCTCAGACATCGCCTGTGGCGCGTGTTGACGCAGGTCGCAGCGCAGGAGAACCCTGCTGGTGCTGCCAAGAGAAGAGAGCGAACTCTTCATTTAGACGGAGACGCTCTGGGGCAACAAGCAGACAGCTCATTCATGCGTACTTTAAAATTAAGCAGAGGGGACAGATGCTGCTTCTGCCCAAAGCTCAGTACAAGTTTGCAAGTGTTCACAGTGTCCCCACAGGGGCGGCTGGCTGACTGCAGAGTGGCTGACGTCTGCGCTGTCGCTGTGAGAGGCGTCCACGTTTCCTGGGCCCCTCAGGGAGTGGAGGCCGTGTTCCTCCTTTCCCTCGCAGACACTGGGGCGTGTGAGCAGACGCAGGACATGGCTGTTGTGGGACTTGAACCCACAACTGTGGGTCCCCATCCCTCCCGGGCAGCACCTGCCCCCTGAGCCTAAAGTTCAAAGATGGGGAGTCTGCGAGTGCCGAGGCCCCTAAAGGGGAGCCGAAGCTTTCAGCCATTGCTCATCAGTCAATGCTTTGTGGGCATAAATTTGAATAAATGGGACTTTTGACTCTGAGAGCCAGCAGGCCCCTCCTTCGCCCATTTTGCAGCTACTTCCAGGCCTGGCGTGAGGTTGTGAGAGGGCCAGGGGCTCACCGGGCCCAGCATGGAGACTTCTGGGATGGCCTGAGGAGAAGGGCACTGGCGGCCACACTGCCCATGTGGCGGGAAGCCCCAGTGGCTGCAGCCCGGGCACAGGAGCAGCTGGCGGCCCAGGCCTCCCTCGCCCGCTGCAGAAACCACGTGAGGCGGGGCCGGGCAGACAGGCAGCTGAGGTGGGCCCAGGCCCGGCAAGCCTTCGGAGCGTGGCGGGCGGCCATGGACTGGCGCCGTGGGGCCCGGCAGCAGGCAGAATGGAGAGCTGGGGCCCGGGCGGCCCTGTGCTGGCCCCCGGGGCTGCGCCAGTCCTCCCTTGGCCAGGCCAGCGGAGCCCACATTGCCTGGAAGCTGAGTGCCCGGTGAGTGCCATGGCCTGAGGGAGGCCCCAGCTGTGCTCCCTAATCAGGCCTGGAGCTTGTCTGTGGCAGGGCTAGAGCGTGTTTTGTGGCTGGGGCAGGGCAGAGGCTCAGGAGGGTGGTGGGGGGCGATAGGGAGAGGCCATCCTGGCCATTGCAGCTGGTGCTGGGGCCATGTCTCAGCTCTGCCACTTTCTGGCTGCATGGCCCCTCCTTGGGGAAGTCTCCAACAGCCTGCATTGCAGGCACCTGGCACAGGCCAGGCATCCAGCGAACGTGCCGTAAAGTGGCGTTCTCGTGAGGGGAGGGGCAGTAAAGTGGAGCAGGCAGGACTGTCCTCTCTCTACCCCTAAACAGGGTGCTTGTCCCCATCATGTGAAATTCTTCTCCCTCTAGGACGCTCCCCAAGAGGGGTGGAGGATGGGGTGGGCACTGGGGAGGGCTCTCTGTAGAGCTTGCCAGTGTCCTGGCCCTGATGGCGCTGGGTCTGGGCTCCTCCCTCACCTCCAGGGTTCTAGAGGATGGGGCCCAGTCGGTGGCCCAGGGCCGTGTCCAGCGAGTTGCTGTCACCCAGCTCCAGCAGGCTGGGCTCAGGCACCTCCTGCAGACCCACTGGGCACAGTGGCGGGCGGCACTGCTCCGAGTGTGGCTGGAACAGCTGGCTGGGACCCCGGAAGCCAGCACCGTGTGCACAAGGCCCCAGGCCAACCTTATGCACTGGCCCAGGATGGCCAGCAGGGGGCACCTCCTGCTGCTGCTGGACACCCCAGCCCCTTGGAAGCAGGTGAGCAGCGGCCCAGGTGGGTGGGAGGTCCACAGATGACCCTCGGGCCACTGGCTTTAGAATCAGCTTGTTTTGGACCATGGTGGCTGCACGCTGGATACTTCTCCAGGGGCCCAGCAGCCTTGTAGACACCACCCCTTCCCGGGTCTTGGTCAGCCTCCTGGCTCTGCACGGAACTCTGGATCTGTCAGCATTTGCTGAGCACCTACCAAGTGCCAGGCCGACGTGGGTCTGCTGCAAAGACAAACGTGCTGGGGCCATAGTCTATTAAATTCATCATGTATCATGGTGCCGTCTAAGATCAACATAGGTACATGAGGACAATAGCAATTTTTTTGTCCAAGTGTTTTTTTATATTAGAAAAGTGAAATAAGCCCATTACAGATAAACCAGAAAGTATAAAGTAGGAAAAAAACCAAAATTTCTTTCATAATTTGCTCCACCTAAAGGTAACTATTGGTCCCTCCCCACACCAGAAGTGGTTAGTTCCAACACCGCAAATGGTGGTGAAAAGTTGATGGCCTAGTGGGAGGAAGAGACCACGAAAGCCAGACACAAATGATGCTGTACCGCGGTCCGGGGACATGGCAGGGAGGGACACAGCCCCAGAGATACCAGCATCATCTAAGATCACCTATGATCAATTGGCATCATCACAAATCCTATTTCAGAATGCTAGAAAGAATAGAATTGATTTTAGAAAGAGTCTAAGAACAGAAAGTTGTGACGGTTTTTGTTTTTAAAGTGGGATTGAAAGACCCTAGCTTTGGCTATGTGCAGAATTCACATACGTGGGGCTACGACAACAGCAGACTCTGGGGCCTCGGGGTATTTTGTTTCTAGATATGTTGCGGGGCAATCTTTTTTCAGAGCACTTTTACACTTTCATTCCATTCCTGTCGGCAGAGACAAGGATCCCAAATACTGATGGAGAAACTGAGGCTTCTAGAAACTAAATGCCGGGCATGGTACCCAGGGGCTTGATTCCCCTTTCTGCCACAGTGCGCACACGCCCAGGCAGCCTCACCTGGTGACACATGCAGGTATCAGGCCATCTTGTGGTGGCACAGAGTCCCCTTGGAGAGCCCCTTCTCTGTGTAGAGTACCAGCCAGGGGCTTGGCCTCTGGAGTCAGACCACTCCCAGGAGGGAAGGCCTCGGACAAACAATTCAACTTTGTAAAGTCCAGGCGGGGAAAATAGTATCAACCTTCCTGGGCTGCATCCGGCACAGGGAAGCTCTCACCGAGTGGAAGCTATTATTGGCCACCAACTGCTTGAACAGGTCTTTAGACACATGGGGCGACGGGCAGAGGCAGTGGTGGGTCCTGCTGGCCACCCTACTCTTGGGAACCTCCCCGTCTCCTGCAGGAGGCTTGGGGCCTTGGGGAACATGAGGCAATGTGAACCATCCCATTTGTGCACACACAAGGAGGAGGCCCTGCTAACAGGCGCAGGGCAGGAAAGGACAACCTCCAGCCCCGGGCCCGGGCCCCAGGAGGCCCAAGCCTGCCACGTTCAGGTTTTCCTCTCTGGCTGTTCCCTCAGACCAGGAGCTGCTGGACACAGGCCAGAGGGCCAGTGCTGCCCGGGCCAACACTGCAGCACAGCCTCGGTGGACAGAGGACACAGAGGGAAACGTCCTGGGCTCAGAGTAAGGAGACCTTGCCTTGGGTGACAAGTGCAGGGGTGATGAGTCACCAGCCCTCAGGGGTCTACAATCAGCCCCCTGGCAAATTGGTCTTATGCATATTTACTGTTTTCCCCACCCATTCCCTCTTAAACAGCTGTTTTGAGAAAACACTTGGTTTTCCTGTCCCACCCTGCCAGTTTTGTTTGGGCAGTAGCCTGGAGCTGTGGGGGGCTCAGATGTGGGGAAAGGGGGGTGCCATGCTTAGCTCTACACCTTCGTGGACCCTCTTCATTGCTCTTAGCTTCTAGGCGCATGACAAGGCGTAAGCCACCTTGCCGGACCAACGCGTTAACCTCTTCTGACTCCACTTCCCTTTCCAGGCTGGCTGCAGTGGCCTGGCTGCTGTAGTTGGGCCCCAGGTCCACCCCCCACGGGACCAGGAGGGCACTGCAGTCCGGAGCCCAGGGCCCTCAAAGGCCAAGGTTGGGCCCATAAAAGGAGGCTGGGGTAAGAGCAGCTGTGTGTGGGCACGCAGTGGGGCGAGGGCTGAGCCATGGCCAGAGCTGGGCCCTCCCTGGCCAGTGCCCACAGTTGCAGGGTCCTGGAGGAGCAGGCCCAGGCCCGTGGCTCTGCCCCTCTTCCTGGCCATGAAGGCTCCTGATGCTCTTGGCCATCAGGAGGAAGTACCTGCAGCGTTGGCGCCTTGAGGCACTGCTTCACCGGCTGCAGGGCTCCCAGCCAGCCAGGTGCCTGGCAGTGATGTGGCAACGCTGGGTGGATGCTCAAGGGGCCGAGCAGCTGGCACGGACTCTGGTGAGTGGGGGAAGCCCCTCCCCACCCCACTCCTAAGGAGGCTCAGAGGCCCTGGGCACATCTCTCGTTTCATCCCATCCTCAACCCTCACTGCTCTAAGTATAGTCGTTGGATCTACTGAGTCTGAAGCCTTGGGGGACAGGCCCAGGAATGTGCATTGTTAACACTCCTCAGATGACAGCCCCCTTGTCAAAGCCCTTTCACCCTGGTGTCACAGGCCTGCAGAAGAAGCAGCAGGAGGGTTAGGGGCTGCTAGGGAGCATGGGTGCGGGAAGCCTTCTCTGCCAACTGTCCCCATAGCTCAGGGAGTGGCATCTGAGAAGGGCCTGGCGGATGTGGCGGCAGCGGATCCTGAGACTGCGGGTAGCTCAACGGTTACAGCAGCAAGAAGACAGCTGGGTCCTTTCCCAGGTACTGGCACCACCCCTCCCTCCTTTACCCAGCCGACTCTTCCAAAACCAGTGACACATATGGACATTGCTGAGCTGGAGGTCTTCCCACTCGTCACGCCCAGGACCCCCGTGCTTTCAGGGAAGGAGGGGTCAGTCAGTTACAGAACACACTGCCTGGATGCTGGAGCCCTGATTGACTCGGGCCGCAAGCTCAGCTCAGTCCCACCCGGGCACCCAGTCTGGGAACAAGGCTTGGCCCGGGGTGCAGCAGCTGCTCACACGAGCGAACGTAGGGTCTGGGTTCCTGAGCACCCATCCCGCATTTGTTCCACTCTGAGCACAGCTTCCCGGATCAAACGTCAGATCTGTTCTGAGCCCGTGCACTTGGCCTGGGGCAGGGCTGGCTGGCTGCTTGGGGCAGAGGGGCCTTGGGGACAGGAGGAGCTGGGCACAGGGGTTGCTCTAGCAGGCACAGCACAGCCCATGGAGGGAGCTGAGACAAACAGCTTTTCCTCCCATCCGATTCCAGGCCTTTAAGAAGTGGCATCAGTGCCTGGCAACCAGGAGCCCAAGGAGAGGAGCCGCCAGCAGCCCAACAGCCCTGAGCAAGCCAGGCACCTGGGGCCCTGGAGCAAGCGGGAAGCTCACGAGTCCCCAGGGGTGGTGGGCTTGGGGGCCCAGCTGCAACTGTAACTTGCTCCCATAGAATAAAAAGCAGGACTAGGGGGGAAAATAGAAGAAGAAAGAAAGAAAAAGGGGGAAAAAAGATAAGAAAAGCAGAAGTGAGCCCAGCCTTTCCAGAAAAGCAACTGTGCCCCACATGCCCAGGGAGAACAGTGATGGACGGACAGCTCAAGGAGCTCTGAAGGACAATAAAGTGCCCTCCTCACTCCCAGCGGCTTCTCTTGCTCAGGCTCTCGGAAAGGCTGTCTTGCTGCCCCAGCCAGCAGGGCCAGGAAGGGAGCGAAGAGGGAGCCCCGCAACTGTACCCACCTCCTCTGCCATCAGGCTGTGCTCTGGGACGCCCCACCCCCACCCCTGGCTGCAGTCCTCTTTTCTGCTGAACCAGTGACCCAGGACAGAGGACAGCCCATCTGCACCTGCCAGTCACTGCCCCCGGGAGCAGTGCCAGCAGACAGCTTCTGAGTGGAGGGGAGGGCAGCTGGCGGGAAGCAGCCTACCTAGCAAATAAGCCAGGAAGTGTGGCTGCCGCACAGCCCCACGCGGAGCTGGGGCCTCCGCTTAGGTGAACATCATCTTTGCCTTTGACAGTGAGTGGGCTGACGATGCCTCCATGGCCAGGGGAAAGAAGGGAAGGCTAGGGCTGCCACCAAGCCTAAGGGGTCAGATTGCTTCAACCCTTAAAGGGGCACTTTTTCTCTCGAGCCATCAGAATACAGAGACCACTATTCCAAAAACCAGCATTGCAGAAAGGAGAGGAGCCCCACGGAGCTCTCAGAGAGGGGATGGCGTGAGACACTTGCATTGTTAGGTGTCAGCCCAAGCCCATCCAGGGGCCTGGTGCTGTGGACGGCCAAGTACTAGGCAGGGCAGTGTTTGCCCCTTCAGTTACAAGTAGGTGGGGCCTGGTTGCCAACATCTAGCGGGGGAAGGTATAGCGCCTTCCCTTTGCCACATCTTTTACGATGCCACCAATGCCTGTTGCCCATATGTGCTTTGCCTGTATCACATGGGCCCCAAGTCCAAGTTCACTGGGAGTACCAGGCTGGCTCCTAGAGGCTGCCTTGGTTCAAGGGCTCAGTTGGCAACAGCCAGTCTCCCTCCTTCTCAGGGAGGGTGGTGTGCCCCCCACTGTGGTCCTCTGCAGGGTGGAGGTGCACCCACCAACAGAGCACACACTCCCGGCCAGTGCAGGGAGCACCTGGCTCCCGTGTGGGGCTGACTGAGGTCCAGCCAGAGCCTGGGAGCCTCACATTAGTCCAGCTGCCATCATCATGCCTGGCAGTGCAGGCCAGGGCTCGGGAGGAAGGAAGGAGAGTAGGGTTCCCAGGAGAACCAGGACCGGGAAGGAGGAAGGTGGGACACGAGCGCTCCCCAGGATGTCTCAGGATGTCGGGACACAGGGTCACGGAGCCTCCCCCTCCCTCTCACTCTGGGTGGGCCTGTTGAGAAGCTCAAGTGTGTCTTCCACCACCTGCCACAGGCAGTTGTCCAGCGGGAACTCGTTGTCCACCAGGTTGACCAGGAAGTAGTTGTCGTGGATGTACTGGATGATCATGCGGGACGGGGACTCCTCATCGTACAGCTTGCCCCACTGCTCGATCCACAGGGCGAAGGCCTCGTCCTGCACACATGCGCATGCACGCACACACAGAGGCAAGGTTAGCAGGGCTGCCCTCGGGTCAGACTCCATGCGCTCAGCACTCCAAGGGCTTGGAGCTACCCAGCAGGACATTTTCAGGAATAGAACAGGCCCACTTCCCGCCCCAGCCGGGAAACAAACACCACGCGTACACACTGACGCTGGTGAGTCAGTGCAGGGCATGTCTCAGGCACTGAGTCCCAGGCCCTGGGGGTGTGGCCTTTAGCTACACACTTGGGACCCAGCCAGACTTCCTGCCTGGGTTTTCAAGGTGGCCGGGGCAGGCTGGCTCTGGGCTTCTTTACCTTCCAGAACATGAAGCTGACGGGATCCACCACTGTAGGCTGGATGATCTCTCGCCCAGGGAAGATGCCCCAGGTGACAGCATTGGGCTGCAGCTCTGGGGCATTGGTGATGTTTTCACCCTGGGGGCACAGGGCAGGGGTAAGAGCAGACCCAGGCCAAGGATGGCTGCCGTCCTCTCGTGCCTGGAGAGCCTCAGGACCACCTAGGCTCAGTACCCTCCACCCGAGACCCCACTGCCCTGCCTTCTAGGCCCACGGGCCGGGACCCAGAGGTCCTCCTGGGTGCTCCTTTTCTCTTCACTGTGCGCCCATCTGCCCCACATCCAGTTGATTCAACTCTGATCTGTTCCCTCTTGTCTAGCCTGCTGCCAGACCGGGGTCCTCCTGGGGTTACCACAAGGGAGTCTTGGCTGGCCTCCTCTGCCCCTAGCATCTGCACAGCAGCCCACTGCAATCTGCCTGAAATAAAACAGAACCCAGCCACTCCACTGCTGGAGAAAGGCTCCCCTCGCCCTTAGGGAAAACCCGAATTCCAAGCAGGACAATCAAGAGCCCTGGGGACCTGCTGGCCCCTGCTTAACACTACCCCTGCCCTTCCCAGTTTCTCAGCAGATGTGAGGCTCCATGTCCGTGCACGTCCCCTGCTCTTTCCCGGGAGTGCCCTTCTCCCTGCTGGCCCACTCCTCTCAGTCCTTAAAGATTCAGACCACACATGACCCCTCCAAAAAGCCTTCCCTGACCGCCCAGGTTAGCTGTCCCTCCTCTGGGCCCTACAGCATACCACACTGCACTTGGTTTTCCTATCACACTGGCTGGCAACTGTCCATCTGTCTCGTCACTAGGCTGGGCGCTCTTTGAGAGCAGGGCCTGGTTTTGTCTGTCTGTGTCTTGTACAACGCCTGGCCTGGGCTAGGTGCTGGGCGATGGCTGACTGAAGAATAAACGGGGTGCTCCCAGGAGCTGCCTACCTTCACGTCGACAATGTGGTAATTAACCCGCAGCTCGTACTTCTTCAGCACCTGCAGAAGCGCTTCCGCAGTCTCTCGGGAAGTGAAGAACTCTAAGTAGGCCTGTGGGAGAAAGTGGGAGACGGGCGCCTGTCATGTCAACCCCAGTTCCTCGCCAGACCCCCTTTCACAGACACGCATGGCAGGACACCTAAGGCACCGGGACTGGTGGTGGCCACACAGATCAAGTGCAAATCGTGGCGCTGCCCGGTACACAAGCAAGGGCTGAGGCCGGCAGGTGTGGAGGCTTCTCAGTCAGACAGCGAGCAGGTATCTGCCACCTCCCAGTCAGTCAGGGGTGGCTCCACGGAGAAACCACTGCAGGAGCCGCACACAGACACCCAGTTTGACAAGGTAAGGTGTGGGAGAGGCCCGACACGTCCATCCTCTCCAGTCACTGGGTGATGACAATGACAGTGACATCTCCTCTAGCACCAGTGCCTACTGGGGATTAAGCTGGGTTTATTTAAATTGATTTGCTGTCATGCTCCTAATACTGCAAGGTGGGCACAAGGAGGAGAGCAGGTTGCAGTCGGCCACCCTGGGAGAAAGCGGCAGGGTGGGACTTAGTCCCAGGTCTTTCTTGCTCCAGAGCCCACGGGCTTTTAGTCCAGCAGCTCTAGGAGGAAGGTGTCAACTCAGTACAGTAACAACAGCTCCGTTTAGTGAATGCTTCCTAAGTTCTTCCCGTGTGTCAAGCACTTTGCATGCTGTTTCAGCCCCAGAATGTGCGTTACATCTCATTTTACTGAAGAGAAAACCTGCCTGCCCAGGTCCGTCTGATTCCGAGTGTAAACTCCTATCTGCTCTGATCCGTTGTTACTCAAAATCAAGAGCCCAGGAGAGAAACACTGCTCTGTCCCATTCTCTGGGGAACCCTGCGTACTGGCCAAGGTGGGGTAGCCCCACGCATCCCGACCACACCTTCTGGAAGACGTAGCCCCCGCTGGGGCCCCAGCCCACGACGGGGTCAGAGGACGGCTTCCCGTTGATGTTGGGCTGCGAGTTGATGGTGAGGATGCCCTGCCGGTTCACTCGGAGCAGCTCCTCCTTCATCAGGCTCGTCTCGGCCGCCAAGGGCTCATCATTCCAGGGCAGGCAAGTCACCTGCAGGACAGACTGAGCTGGGCTGGGGTGATGGTCAGCTCTGGCCCCCTGAGTCCTTGTTTCCCATGGTCCCCATCAAAAACCAAGCCTGTCTCTGCCTCCACAAGCCCCTTCCAGGTGGGAATTCCCAGCTCACTCTCCTCCTCTGGCTGCGGTGCCATGTCCACAACACGGAGAGGAGGCGACTCAGGCTGGGGAAGTGATAGCCCCATGGCCTGGCCCATGGCTGGAGTCAGGGCAGGGGATGGGACCAGGGACCCCAGCCCAGCACCACTCACTTTATGGCCGTTCTGGTTTGGCTCTCCAGAGAGGTAGTGGACAAAGACTTCAAAGACACTTTCTTCACTGGTCAGCTCCTCCCCCCACATCTTCAGCAACTCTTCCTTGGGGGACTTGCTTTTCAGGTAGAAGAGGTAGTAGTCCTTCAGCTCCCCAAAGGCTGGAGAGGAAGAATTGCCCCTGACAGAGGAGGTACCCAGAGGTCAGGGTACGCTCCTGACCTTGGGCTGCTGACAGAGGGCAGTTGTCACCACAGGCCCAGGAGGCCAGTCTTGTAAATCCTGCCCCTGACCCCCCCAGGGCTTGACCACCAGCATGAAAACTCCTTCTGCCCCTTCCTCCCAAGAACTAGAATGCAAGGAACCTCTGCAGGCCTCACCAGCGGCCGTTGGGGAACTCGTCCCACTCCTGGGTGCGGTAGATGTAACTCTTTGGCCTGGAGGCCCAGAAGATGGGACGTACATCTTCCTCCCGGCGCTTGGGGTGGGCACTGACAGCCCAGGGCAGGGGACGCCTGGGGGAGGATGGAAACAGAGAGACAAGGGATTGGTTCGAAGGAGCCCCAAGGAGCCTGGGCCGTTCCATCTGACTCCCTTCAAGCTTGGAGCCCTTGATGTGGCCAGCCAGCCACAGCACAGGCCTCCCTCTGTGCCACCTCGAGGGCCAGCACCACGAGGACTTTCCTCTGGGGCTCTCTGGGCCACTGCCCTCACCTGGGGTCCTCAGTCCACATGCCCAGGCGCTTCAGCACCTCCGTGGTGGCCATCTCCCGGTTGAGGGTGTAGAAGTGGAGGCCTGGCACCAAGCCGCTGGCCAGAAGCTCCTGGCACAGGTTCACAGCCAGCTCGATGCCATAGTTGCGGATGGCAGCATCATTGTCTTTGATTGGCTCAATCACGTCCTTGATTTTCTGTGGCACCTCCAGCTTGGACAGCTTCACAAGCTGCCGGAGGGAGTGATAGCCCTGTCCGAGACACACGGGGGCCATGGAGGTCAGCTGCCAGCCCGTGTCCCCTGCCCCGTCCATCCTCTGCCAGGCCTCCTGGCCCGCTGCAGCATCACGCAGAAGGACCCAGGGAGTCGTATCATATTGCAGGAGTGTACCTAGGCCGTTTGCTTTCCCCACTCTTGCAGAGCAGAGCAGCTGCCTGTGAGCACTCCTGCTTCAGACTGAGTCAGCCTTTTAGTCCCTAGGTGTGTCTATTGGTAACATGGTGGCTACCTAACCCAGTTGTTCCCAAGCCTCACTGATTGTCAGAATCACCTGTCAATTTCAGGAAGTAAAATACAAATCCCCAGGGCCTAGCTCAGATTTACCGAACCAGAACTATGAAGGTTGGGACCTAGAAATCCATTTTTTGAAAAAGCTTATCAAGTGGTTCTGATGACAGCCAAGTTTGGGAAACACTGATTTGACCACATTTGTAATGAGACTTATAATCCCTTTTAGTGACGCTTATCAGGAGACGAAAGTACAAGAAGCCCCTCAACAGACACTGATGCTGTTTTCTGGGGAAAATCAGAGGCAGCCACAGGCGGGTGGCGAGGCATGCGGTGCGGGACTGGGGCACCGTCTCACTGGAAATCTAATAAGCGACAAAGAAACACTTTCATGGGGCCTATGAGCCCTTCCTGGCCCCTCACCTGAATAGGAAAGATGCCAGGAAGGATGGGGCAGGTGACGCCCATGGCGGCGCAAGCCTTAAGGAAGTGCAGGAATGTGTCGGTCTCAAAGAACAGCTGCGTGATGATGAAATCGGCTCCGGCGGACACCTTCTCCTTCAAGTACTTCAGGTCAGCCTCAAAGCTCTCTGCTTCGGGGTGGCCCTTGGGGTAACCTGCCAATGGGATGACAGTCGGGAGAGGCTGGCCTCCACCTGCTCCAGGTCAATGATGAAGAGACCAGAGAGCCTGGGGACAGGGAGTCCTCTGTCTCAGGGTTCTGGATTCACACCTGCTGGCAGCACGGCACGGACAGAGCTGAAACGGTGGGTGGCTGGGCTCACGCATGATGTGCCCTGAGCCTGGAGACGATCCTGGTGGAAGGGCAGCCACCCTCCCAAGAGTGGGAGTGGATTGCTCCAAACTCCCCACACTGTCCTGCCAAGCCAGCCAGGCAAATCAGGCCTGCACTTGGCGGCCACGGAAAAGAGAAAATGCGACATTTCGCACCGGTCAGGCAACATTTAGGGTACTGGACTTGACTCTAGGTGCTGCATTAAAACATTGTTTTTCTTGTAACATTAAAATTAATCGGGTCTGAGATAGTAAAAAGTTAGAAACCCAAGAGCTGAAGAAAGTGACGTTTTGCTTGAAGAGAAGAATGGAGAGGACACGGTAACCCCTTTCCCATGTCCAGAGGTCTGTCACGGGGAAAGGAGCCATGCCAGCCCAGCTCCTTAGCAGTTGCGTTCTGTGTTGTGCTTGACGGCAGAGCCAGCATCCATTCCAGAGAGCTGCCCAACACTGGGACCAGCAACCCCGCGAGACCATGAGCCCCTGGGGTCTGAACGCACTGGGGCAGCGGATGACCGTGTGCGGAGATGCCGAAGCTGGGATTCCAGGACTTCCGGGGAGGTGGGAGCAGATGTCCTCTAGGCTCTTTACTGGCTCTGTAAATGCTATGACTCCCCTAAATGACTAAACTCACGAGCAGCCTTGCTAGGCCAGGAAGGCAGGAAGACCACAGGCCTTAATGGAACTACAGAGAGAGCACTGGCTTCCTCAGCCCAAGCCCAGGGCAGGACCCTGGGCCAGGCAAGGCGCAGATCCGAGAGCAGGGCTGTTGGGAAGCCAAACTGCTTTGCTGTGATAAGGCAGTTCCATTCCGAATAAACCCTGAGTCATCAAAAATTGATATAAAAGCTATTGTTTCAAGGGGTAAAGGGACGGCACATTAAGCACCAGAATCTTACACTTTCAATAACAAACGTATTTTTCCAGTAGGAATTTCATAAACAAAAAATCTTTTTAATAGCTAAAACTGTATACATATAAAACCTAAATATCGCCAAACGAATCTGGCATGTGATTACTTGTGGCTTTTGTTCAATTTACTATATTCTCTGTCATGGCCAGCTCGGTGCTTTCCAATCCACTGACCTTCTCTGTTAGCCACTTTATGACAAGCACAGCACAAAACCATTCAGCAACTGTGAGCTCACAGCTTTGCTGGTCCAATCACTATCACCTAGCACCTAGCACTTGTGCACAGGTGCACAGCCCGCAATTAACTGTATCATGGCTGGCACAGTGATGAAAATTTGCACAGCTGGAAATGCCTGCTCTGCTCCTGACTCCTGATTCATGCTTCCCAGAGAGAGCACTTAAACACCCTGTTGACAAAAGAGTGGGCATGTAGATGGGGGCCTGGGGACAAGGCCAAAATCACCCACAACATGTTAATTTTCTTGAAGCTACATTGTTTTTTTTCTTTTCTTTTTTTTTTAATTGAGATCACTTGAGACACTACTCCATAATGTAGCCTTTTTTTTTTTTTTTTTGAGACAGGGTCTCACACTGTTGCCCAGGCTGTAGTGCAGTAGCATAATTGTAGCTCACAGCAACCTCAAACACCTGGGCTCAAGTGACCTTCCTGCCTCAGCCTCCTGAATAGCTGGGACTATAGGCATGTGCCACCAGCTTACTTTTTAATTTTTTGTAGAGATGAAGTCTCGCTCCTGCTCAGGCTGCTCTCAAACTCCTGGCCTCAAGCAATCCTCCCACCTTGACCTCCCGAAGTGCTAGGATCACAGGCATGAGCCACCATGCCTGGCCTCCCATGGTTGTTTTAATATAAAAATGACAGGACTTCCCCCCAAATTGGAGAAAAACTGTCATTCTTAGAAGATGTGTCAAGTCAATCTAGGGACCTCCGGTGTCCCTGGCACACACTGCCTCAGCATACCTGAACCCTGTCTGAGAAGGTGAAGGTCCAATCCAAGTTCCAGCATTGAGAGTAGGAGGAAAGGCCACTCCATCCGTTTCTGCCAGGTGAACCTGGCCTCCTGGCTGTAGCCAGTGGAAGCAGAGTTGAGCCAACCCATTCTCTCTCCTGGGAATTTGGAATGGACACTGAGACCTGTCGATCAGTCAGGGCTACTGGCTGGAACTGGGCACATCATGTGTGTGGAAGAGTGTAGACATCAGGTCTGCTGGAAGAGGCAATGGAGCAGATACGCAGCAAGAAGTCTAGACGGGGGACCCTGTGGCCCTGGAGAGAATGAGGCAGGGCCTTGGTTTCTGACAGCTTCCAGTGCCTCGTGAGGTCTGAGGCCATTTCCTGACCTTGGGTTCCCTGCCCCCTGGAGTCATCTTAATAAATATCCATCTTCTGTTTTAAAGAAAAAAACAGGATTGGGAAGCAGGCTATGAGCATAGCAAGGCAGAGGAATAAAAACTTAGGGGGTGGTAGCAGGCCTGGGAGGGCAGTGGGTGACAGAATGAGAACAAGGACATCGTGTAATCCACCTGTGCACGTCCCTCATCCAGCACAGGTTCAGGCCCACGGTGTGCTCGATCGCCGTGTCCCAAGTGGAATTCTGGCAGGCTCTCTGGGCATCTCAGCCCTTCCCCTCTCTGTTGCCCCCCACTGGGACGCTCCAGCCACTCACCTGCCACACAGATGTCAAAGTAGTCACCAAACTCATTTCGGATGTGCTTCACCAGGTCCACCGCGTAGTTGAAGCCTCCTTCCTCCTCTTTCCAATGGTCACCGATGGGGTCTGCAGGGTTGGTGGAGGTCATAGTCACTGGGACTTGCCCAACCTTCAGAGAGCCTTTTTGTTTCCTCTACCTACCCTACAATGGGACTGTGAGTTCCTGGAAGGCAGGGACTTCATATTTAAGTTTGGCACAGGGTTTGGTAAATAGCGGGAGGGAAGAGGGCAGCCCACCTGTCAAATATTTATTGAGGGCCAACTCCGTGTGTGTCCTGTGCTAGCAGTGGGAACAGGACACAGCTGCTGCTCCTCACTGAGCCCGGAGGATTTGGGACCTCCTCCCTGCTTACACCTGGGCACGCCTGCTCTCCCACAGCCGTGGGGCTCCTGCCTCCTGGGAGAATTTGCTACTCAGCTCAAGTGAGAAGTGGGCTTCTGGTGGGGAGCAGGAGGCCGCGGCATCCCACCCAGCAGGCTCCCTCCTCCCACTCTCGGGTGGCCCGATGACAGCAGGTACCAGAGGCATAACCAACTATTCTCACTCCGGCTGCACTCTGGTTGAGCCAGGCGCTGGGTGCAGCCAGGGATCAACGAAGAAAGTGTGTAACCAGGGCAGGGGGTTATCAGGCACTGCCCAAATTCCCGACTGAACTCCCACATCAGGGTCAAGAGGTGGAAGAGGTGGCTCCCTCTGTGCAGTGGGAGCGCGTGGTAGACTCACTACCCACAATGCCTCCTGATGCTACTGGCAGGGATGGGACCATGCTCAGTGTGGGACTCCAGGAAAAGTAAAGGACCACTCCAGGGACAGGAGAGGCCTTGGGGAAAGCCAGAACGCTGAGCCTAGGGGAGTGCTGGCTCCACACCTCCCCTCAGCGCCAAGATGTTCTTCAGGCCCAGCTGCTTGGCTTTGTGCAGATGGCCCGTGATCTCTTCCTGGCTCTGACAGCAGCAGGTCATGTGCAGGATGGTTTCCAGGCCACAGTAGTTCACGGCAGTGCTGGCAATCATCATGGAAGAGGTCTCCTTGTCTGAGCCGGGGTCCCCTGCAGGATGCCAGGTCACATCTATGAAGAGAGGGCCACCTGCTGCCATCCGGTCAAATCTGTAAGGGATTTCTTTCTGAAGAGAGGTTCCAGGGGAAACACCATCCCTCACCACCTTCCCAGGGGGCCCAGGAGTTAGAGAAGCATAACATGGAAGCTGGAGTCAAACCAACCTGCCTTCATGTCCTGGCTTGGCTACTTATAGCTATGCCATCTTGAGTAAATTAATCTCTCTGACTCAGTTTCCTCATTTACAAAATGCAGCAGATATCAGTACCTACTGCACAACAACACCAGGAGAATATGATGACAGCTGGCTCCACAGCACTTAGGAAGGTGCCTGCTACACACACAGTGAAGACGCAGTGAATGTGAGGTGCCATTATGGTCACTATTATTACAGAGATAAATACTAGTAACAGCTATTCACCATGTGGGGTGAGAGCAGCACTTCAGACTTTGCACAGTGCTTGCACATTTATTATCTCGGGCCAGTTAAGACATCTTAATGGTCAAGGGTTAGGGAAATCCTCAGAGTGCCGAGCACAGCCTCATTCCAGGAACAGGAAAGAGAGGGGCAGCAGACACAAATGCCTCCTGTGCTGCCTGCTGCCTCCCAGCCTCGGCAGCAGCCCAACGCCAAGTTCCTGAACGGGACTCAAAAGCCTGGGTGGGCGCGAGTACTTGTGTTACAAGTTATACAGTGTATTTAAACATCCGTGTGCCTTTAAACTTCAAAACCTTGGGAGCGACACATGAGAAGTACAAACAGTAAAAGGCATAAACTTTTAAAAAGCAACTGCAGTGCTAACATAATTCGGTTGGCATTTCTAGATTTCAAGAGGCATAATCCAAATTCCTAACTTGCTGAAAACATTCTCTAACATCCTCCCTGCTTTGTGACTTCCTAAATGTACTCGTGATCCAGTCCCAAGTTCCGCCAAAGAATACAGTTTGAGAGAATCAACACTTTTAACCCACTGAAGAGTGTGTCTAAAAATACTCAATGCTGCAGAGGGAGTCTTACAAACAACTGAGAAGCTGCAGATCAAATGGCCTCAGCCTTCTCTTGCCTGCCCTCCTCTGGCCGCTTTTTCTGCCGGGTTAAAGTGCAGCCCAGCTGCAGGGCTGGCAGTTCACTTCCCTGCCACCCCTCTACCCCTTCCCCACCGTAACCAGCATCAATTTACCTTGAGATGAGATTGACAGCTCCTTCAGCAGTTCGAGGAGGGAAGAATTCCAAGGAGAACCACTTGTCACCAGATTCCATCCTCCGCCTCATTTTCTCCCGGAGTTTCTCATGCCGCTCAGGGTCCAGGCCCGGCGTGGAGCATCTCGAACTATCTTTGGAATTCTCGCTGCCACTGCTGCTGCCCTCTGAGTGGGGGTTGAGGCCGCCACTCCCTCTGGCCTCATTCACCATGGCCGGGTTCCTGCTGCACGGGGTGGGGCAGGGAGCATCAGAGGGCAGGCAGCCAAGCCCCAGGCACACTGAGGCACCTGAGTAGCAGGTTCAAGTGAGAGTCGCTGCATTTCCACACAGGAAGGCCAGTAAGGGGAAGGTGACACTGCCCCCGCCCAGTGGCTCCACACTGCACAGCTGTCTGCGCTGTCTCACTCAAAGCCTTGCCCTCCACTGCTGCCTGGCTCCTTGCATGCGACATAGCCCCCACCCAGCATCGAAACATGCTCCTTCTGTCCATGGATCCTCAGTGACAGCTACCTGATGGAAGGTGGCACAGACAATCTCACGCTGCCGGCCTCGGAGGCCCGCATTCCTAAGGAGGGGCAGTGGTGCACAGCTGGGAGGACCTTGGCTTTTCGATGGTCCATCTCTCAGCTCAGACCCAGAGTGACTGGGGAAGGAACAGAGGAACCTTCCCCAGTGGGTGTGTACAACTGGGTGGAGCTTTGACAAAGGAAGAGCCTTGAGCCCAGCAAGGGGGCGGGGGCAAGGTTTCCAGGCAGAGGAGGGAGGGCTGGGGCTCTAGTCCGAGACGGCAGATGGAAGGAGGACTAGGGTTGAGACTGCAGGGGTTGGTGGAGATGAGGCCAACAGACTTTCAAGGCCACTGGGTCACTCTCCAAAGAAGGAATAGCTCGCTCTGGCTGCCCCTGCCTGGACATCTCCTATTACTTGGAACAGTTTGTGTGCAGGAAAAAGGGGTAAGAGTTTAACTTTGCAGCCAGATTTCTTCTGACTTCATCCTACTCCTAAAGACTGTGTTGTGGGTTATAACTTGAAACTGGCTGTGTTCCAAAAGTAGCCAAATCCAAGTTCAGTAAGTGCACGAATTCATGTCCAACTCAAAACAAAGGCTGACCCATCTGTGCCAGCCTAGCAGGCTGCTCTCCTTATATACATCACTGAAATCATGGTGACCTCGGGAGGCTAAGGTGGGAGGATCACTTGAATCCAGGAGTTCAAGGCCAGCTTGGGCAACACAGACAGATCCGTGTCTTTAAAAAAAACAAGGAATTGGCTGGGCGTGGTGGCTCACACCTGTAATCCTAGCATTCTGGGAGGCCAAGGCGGGAGTATCGCTTGAGGGCAGGAGTTTGAGACCAGCCTGAGCAAGAGTGAGACCCCCTTCTCTACTAAAAATAGAAAAATTAGCTGGGCATGGTGGCGTGGGCCTGTAATCCTAGCTACTCGGGAGGCTGAGGCAGGAGGATCGCCTAAGCCCAGGAATTCAAGGTTGCTGTGAGCTAGGCTGACTCCACGGCACTCCAGGCAACAGAGTGAGACTGTCTCAAAAAAAAAAAAGAAAAGAAAACGATACCAGGAAATATGGTGTGTTGACAGGCTGAACTAAAGAAGCAGCCTCGGCCGGGCACAGTGGCTCACGCCTGTAATCCTAGCACTCTGGGAGGCCGAGGCGGGAGGATTGCTCAAGGTCAGGAGTTCGAAACCAGCCTGAGCAAAAGCGAGACCCTCGTCTCTACTAAAAATAGAAAGAAATTATTTGACCAACTAAAAATATATAGAAAAAAAAATTAGCCAGGCATGGCGGCTCACACCTATAGTCCCAGCTACGTGGGAGGCTGAGGCAGAAGGATTGCTTGAGCCCAGGAGTTTGAGGTTGCTGTGAGCTAGGCTGATGCCAGGGCACTCTAGCCTGGGCAACACAGTGAGACTCTGTCTCAAAAAAAAAAAAAAAAAAAAAAGAAGCAGCCTCAAGGTCTCTCTGACCTGGCTGGGCACGGTGGCTCACACCAATAATCCTAGCACTCTGGGAGGCTGAGGCGGGAGGATCACTTGAGGGCAAGAGTTTGAGACCAGCGAGAGCAAGAGCAAGACCCCCATCTCCACTAAAGATGGAAAAATTAGCTGGGCGTGGTGGCATGCTTCTGTAATCCTAGCTACTCTAGAGGCTGAGGCAGGAGGATCACTTCAGCCCAGGAGTCTGAGGTTGCTGTGAGCTAGGCTGACGCCATGGTGCTCTAGCCCAGGTGACAGAGCCAGACTCTCCCTCAAAAAAAAAAAAAAGGAATCATGGTGACTGCAGAGTCACCACGGCAACCACAGGCAGGCCAACAGAGTGCACAGTGCCATTTGGCAGTTTGGAGAAAATAAGACAAATACTTAAAAACGAAACAAAACGCTACTCTTGCACAGCAATGGCAAAGGCACAGTAGTGAAAAGCAATGTGTGGTGACATGGTGCAACAGAGGAAGGACCGGGTCAGGTTCATTCCTTTCAGGGAATGTCCACCACTAGACCAGTGGACTTAACCATCTGGGGTTCCAGACTCTTTTTGAGAATCAGCTGAAATCACTGCTCCTCTGCCTTGAAACATACACAAGTGCACAGAACACAGAATACACGTGGGTGTATCCAAGGTCAAGGCACAGATTCCAGAACCCTTGTGCCAATGCTTTCTCCTACTAGTTTGCTCGTTTTGATTCAGACCTAAAACTCCGGATTCCCAGTAGGATGGCGGTGGGGAGCGAGGAAGGGGCCAACGGTGAGAGCAGCAGGCTGGCCTTTCTCCTGCATTGGAGGAGTGCCTCATTACTGCCTGCTGGAACAAACCCTAGAGCGGGGGAGGAGGCTGAACCACCTGCAAACTGCTCTTCAAAGACACTGCATTCCCAGTATGTGCCAGACACGTGTCATATTATTACGCCTTCTCTTAACCAACACCCACAATTTATCCATTTTAACCCGGGCTGCCACAGCCCCCTGGGTTTTAACTGTGGGTTAACATGTTTGTCTCCCCTCTCTGCCCCTCAGTTTCCTGAAACCAGGACCCGTATGCTGCCTGTGGTACGCCCCGTGCTTGGCACACAGTAACAACAGCCAACACTCGCTGAGCACCAAGGGGCCAGGCGCTGTCACTCCGTTCTCAAAATAACCCTCTGCTATTTACTGAGCACTTACTTAGACTGCACCAAACACCAGGATATTAAGCCCACCCTCCCGGAAGGGTCCCGGCGGCCAGCCGTGCGCAGCGGGACGCAGTGGGCACCGGGACAGCAGTGCCAGCGGCCCACCGCCCGTCTCCAGGTGCTCGCCGGGGAAGCTGGTTTAAAAGGCCGGAGCCAAAAGCCTCTTCGGTGCCCGGGTGCCCGGAGAGCCGGGAATTGAATCACCAGGTCACTGGGACACCAGCCGGGCGCGGGCCCAGGCCGGACCAGGGGTCTGGATCACCACCCCTGGCTCAGGACCCCTCATCTCCGCGGCCCCTCGGTCCAGGTAGGGGGCCGCAAGGGAGTCTTCGCCGGAGGGTTGGGGGTCGCTGGCAGGGGGGGTGACAGCCTTGCGCTGGGGGAGGGGGAGACGGTTACAGTAGTCTCGCGAGGGGTGCGCAGAGGGGCGGGAGCCCCCCCCCAAGTAAAGGGGCGGGCCGGCCTCCAGCGCTCCCCGCCCACAGACAAGTGCCCGCCCCCGGGTGGGTGTTCGCCGGCTCTCACCCCGGCGATCCCAGGCCTCGCAGTCACTCACCCTCCCGTACCGGGGGACTCAGAACGCTCGCTCGCCTGTCGCAGCGGTGGGGGCGCGTGGGGGCGGGGTGTGGCGCAGGTGTCAGGTTTCTGGGGGGGGGGCCGAGAGGGCGGACACCACTCTAGCAGGAGACCAGAAGCTCCGCCTCCAATATGGCCGCGCCCAGAGATCTCGTTGGAAGCTGTCCCTTTACCGTCGTGTGACGTAAGCCGTCGCCCCACCCGTCTGCAGCCACTCCCTGTCTTCGTCCCCAAGCTCGACAGGGCCACGTGACCGTCCCCGGGCCAGTCACGTGAGGCGCGGATCCTGGGTGGGAGGGGGCCGGCAGAGGGGTCTGCGGTGGCAGTGAAGGAGGAAGATGGCGGGAAGCAGGGGTCCCCTCTGCAGCCGCTGCAAGTTGTGCTGCTGCTGCAGCGAGCGTGAGACCCGCACCCCCGAGGAGCTGGTGAGGAGCTGGCGGGCAGTGCTGGGGAGGGTGCGGTTGCTATGGGACTGCGAGCGGCGTTGCTGGGGGTGGTGCCGGGCCGAGCTGGGCCTGCAGGTGGCAGCGGGTGGGGCTTGGGGACTGCAGCCTGGGTTCTGGAAGCCTCTGCGCTGCGTCACATGCCCAAGTCTGGGGTCTTTTCTCATAATGCCTGCCGGAATCTGAGGAAGAATCCAGGCCAGCTTCAGTTAATCCCATCCGTATTTTATTTTATTTCCATCTGTAAAGCGTTTTGAATGAAACAAGCGTTTTGCAGAATGAGCTCCTTCGCAGGACTTCGTGCTTATCATGCAGCTGGCTGTTTCTTCAGCCCTTGCTCCCTGTATCCCTCACCCTTTTTGGGTCACTGACAATCCAGCTTCTCCCTGCAAAGCTCCCTGGGAAAACTTGAGTTGTTGTGTCCCCAGAGTTGACAGGTCCTTTCTGATCTCAAATTCAGCGCATTGTCAGATGGAACGTGAATTTCCCCTCCCCCCTTAAGCTGGCATCGGACATCTTTGATGTGTCCTGAAGACGAGTGGTTATTTGGAGAATGTACCAATAGAAAGAAGAGCTCGGCTGGATGACTGTAGATCCTCACCCCACATAACCCCCCACCCCAAGTTTTTCTTCTTTCTTTCTTTATTTCTTTTTTTTTTTAGTCAGGGTAAGGGGACATAGAGTGATGGGGAAGATGTGGCTGTTTTGTTTTTTGTTTTTTTTTTTTCTTTTTTGAGACAGTTCTCACTCTGTTGCCCTGGCTAGAGTGCAGTGGCGTCATCATAGCTCACTGCAACCTCAAACTCCTGGGCTCAAGTGATCCTCTTGCCTCAGCCTCCCAAGTAGCTGGGACTACAGGCACACACCACTACACCAGGCTGATTTTTCCTATTTTTAGCAGAGATGGGATCTCGCTCTTGGTCAGGGTGGTCTTGAACTCCTGCCCTCAAGCGATCCTCCTGCCTTCACTGTCCAGAGTGCTAGGGTTACAGGCATGAGCTACCACATCCAGGCACCCCAAAAGCTTTTTTTTTTTTTTTTTGCCATCTTGTTCCAATTTGATGATGGCTCCCGATGATTTGGAAGTGAGCAACTGATTTCAGTAAATACTTCTGCCTCCTTCCACTCTTAGCCACTAAAAAGGGCTCCCTCTATGGATCTGTTTTTCTAGACCATCCTTGGAGAAACACAGGAGGAGGAGGATGAGATCCTTCCTAGGAAAGACTATGAGGTGAGATGCTAAGATGCTGTCTTGGGTAACTAAAGTAGTGAGTGGCCTGGTCACTTCAGGTGGAAGCACTGTGATTCCAACCAGTGATGCTCTTTGATCTTCTGTCTCAGGGAGTGAGAGGGTAAGAGATAACTTTCTTCTGGGAAAGGGGCTGTTTAACAAGCCCTTTCTGACCTTAAACCCCAAACAAGGTCTAATGTCTTTATGCTTTTATAGATTTGTGGCACCTTAACCTGGACAGCATATGTATTTGCCATTAAACTGTTTGCTTTTGCAACTTACAGAGACCCAGAGTGAAAGCCACTGACAGTGTATGTTCCTAGTAGGCGTGTGCTCATAACTTGTTGTGGAGGCCTTGCTTCTCTTCTGAGAGAGCTTAGTTTTCAGATCATTGTCCTCCTGCCCAAGCAGTTTCTTTCAGAAATGTTCTTGATTGCAGTTCCTAGTTTCCAGTATGGAACTCTTAGAGTACGTGTGTTTTTACTAAGGCCAGTGCTGCTGGGGTGGAACTTAAAATGGTTGACTTTTTATCATTTAACCAGTTCGTGTCTTTTCCATGACTTTTGAAAGGACAAAAACAAGCCATGATTGTGACAGAAAATTCTTAAATTATATACAAAAACAAGGTAGACAAAAACCCATAACCCCACTGATTAAAAGATGGCTATTCACTCCTTACTAAATGTCCTGCTACATCCTTATGCGCATTTATATACATGCTTTTCTTAAGTAACAAAATTGAGAGTCTACTATTTATACTATTTTAACCTGTCCTGCTCCTCCACTTTTTAACAATTATTATTACTTTTATTATGATTTTTTTTTTTTTTTGAGACAGAATCTTGCTCTGTTGCCCTGGCTAGAATGCAGTAGTGTTGTCATAGCTCACTGCAGCCTCAAACTCCTGGGCAAAAGCGATCTTCCTGCCTCAACCTCCTGAGTAGCTGGGACTACAGGCCTGTACCACCATGCCTAACTAATTTTTTAAAAATTTTTTTAGAGACAGGGATCTCACCCAGGCTGGTCTTGAACTCTTGGGCTCAAGCATTCCTTGGCCTCCCACAGTGCTAGGATTTGTAGTGTAGTATGGATTTTTTTTTTTTAGCTTTTATTGTGGAGAATTTGAAACATGTACAAAAATGGGCAGAATAGTCTACCAACCCTCTGTCCTCATGACACAGCTTCCACGGTCATTCAGCTCATGCCCGACCTTGTTTTGTCTGTGCTTTCATCATCCACTTCTCCCTTTCCGTATTATTTTGAAGGAATCCTTTGTATCATACTATTTTACCCATAAATAATTTGCTATGCACATCTAAAGGATAAGGACTTTTTTTAGCATAACACAATGCCATTATTACATCTAAAAAAAAAAAAACAATTCCTTGACATCAAATACCCACTTTTTAGTTTTCTTATAAATGTCATATGTATTTTAACTTTGTTTTAATTGAGTTCCAAATAAGGTCCTTCCACTGCATTTATTTGATATATCTTTAAATTTTTTATTTATTTATTTTTTTGAGACAGAGTCTTACTCTGTTGCCTGGCTAGAATGCCGTGGCGTCAGCCTAACTCACAGCAACCTCAATCTCCTGGGTTCAAGCAATCCTCCTGCCTCAGCCTCCCGAGTAGCTGCGACTATAGGCATGCGCCACTATGCCTGGCTAATTTTTTCTCTATCTGTATTTTTTAGTTGGCCAATTAATTTCTTTCTATTTTTAGTAGAGACAGGGTCTGGCTCTTGCTCAGGCTGGTTTCGAACTCCTGACCTTGAGCGATCTGCCCACTTCGGCCTCCCAGAGTGGTAGGATTACAGGTGTGGGCCACCGCACCCAACTAAATTTCTTTTGATTTGTAGATTCCTCCTTCATCTTTTTCCCCCCTTGTATCTGACAGCATAATTAGGACCCTGGAATTTTCACTGTCTGGATTTTGCGAGTTTTACCCCATGCTATAGTTTAATATGCTACTCCAGTGAGACTGCTTTTAATGAATCACGAAGCACTGTATCCACTGCTGTATTTTCTCCTGTTTCTTAAGTATTCGTTTCCTTGTACATAGTTGGGAGGTTTGCAGGAATTAGTATAAGATGTTCCATATTGTGCTGTCACCTTGCACTTTTTCACCGAGCCCTGTTGTGCACTCCTGTGTTAGTACGACTGAGCCTGTCTCTCAGTCTTCATCCTACTTCAGGAATTCACTGAGGCTTCTCCACAGACCTTGCTGTTATTACCAAGGTTCCTTCACTTCTTCCACTAAATTGCACTTACATTTATAATACACTTGGCCTTCAGCTGATATGCATATTCATGTAAATTTTATGGGTTAATGTTCTTTCCTGTGAGTCATTAATATTTCTCAATTAGCCATCTCCAAATATGAGCTTCTTAGAGCATTTGCCCTGTATAAGAGCAAATTCAGTTAGGTACTTAATCAAAAAAGTCTATTTGGATTTTATTTATTAAGGGTCAACTAGAAAAACCTTTGGTTGAAAATATTTCTAAAACGTGCTCCTTCTCCTTCCTGCGTCAGGAAGAGTTCGTTGCACATACTTGACTTTCTTTATAAATTTACAAAATGGTAGAATCCCCATTTTGACATCCATTCTCATTATAGTTGGTTTGAATAATAACTTTCCAGCTGTGTGATGTGCCGTCACAAACAGTAATGCTTTCGTGCAGGTCACAGAGCCTATATTGCTCTTTTGAGTTAGAGAGAAGCACCCATTAGAGTAGAAGACTTAGAATTAAAGGCCTTCCCCTCTGGACCATAGCAACACCCCTAGCTCATGACCAGTTGAAGGTGCTTTTTGTGTGAGCACTAAGGTGTTCTTTCCCGGTTAAATTTGCACTGTATGCATTTCATATCTCAAAATCAAAAGAAAAATAAATAAATAAATTTGCACTATGTCACCTCCACTTGCTCTCATGGCCAGGTGCCATTCTGCTCATAACCATGTGCAGTAGCCCTGTAGGACAACTATAAAATTTTATTTAAGGCTGGGTGCAGTAGCTTATGCCTGTAATCCTAGCACTCTGGGAGGCCAAGTCAGGAGGATCACTTGAGGCCTGGAGTTTGAGACCAGCCTGAGCAAGAGCACAACCTCGCCTCTACTTAAAAAAATAGAAAAAATTCAGCAGACATGGTGGTGCACGCCTGTAGTCCCAGCTACTCAGGAGGCTAAGGCAAGAGGATCACTTGACCCCAGGAGTTTGAGGTTACAAGAGTTTGAGGACTCTGTCTCAAAAAAAAAAAATTATTTAAGAAAAAAAGTTGTTAGTCCCCCAAACCAAAGACCAACATATACAGCAGAAATAAAAAGAAATTAGTCATAGCAAAGAAGAAGTAGCGATATCTGGTTTTAATAGGTCATATGTTCCACTGGTACATATTTACAAAGTGTCAAATTTAACAAATTAATTTTGAAAAAATGAAAGATTCTGGTGTTGAGATTATTTCTAAATGCCCTTTTTAGCGGTTTTATTGAGTTATAATTTAGGCACTATACAATTCACTCATTTAAAGTATATAATTCGGAGGCCGAGGCGGGAGGATCACTCAAGGTCAGGAGTTCGAATCCAGCCTGAGCAGGAGGGAGACCCCCATCTCTACTAAAAATAGAAAGAAATTAATTGGCCAACTAAAAATATATAGAAAACATTAGCTGGGCATGGTGGCACATGGCTGTAGCCCCAGCTACCTGGGAGGCTGAGGCAGAAGGATTGCTTGAGCCCAGGAGTTTGAGGTTGCTGTGAGCTAGGCTGACACCACGGCACTCTAGCCTGGGCAACAGAGTGAGACTCTGTCTAAAAAGATAAAATAAAATAAAGTATATAATTCAATTTTTTTTTAAGTATATTCACAGTTGTACAGCCGTCAACCCCAGTCAATTTTAGAACATCTTCGTGACCCTGGAGAAAAACTCTGCACCTGTTAGCAGTCACTGCCTGTTCCCCTCGCCCCTGACTCTAGGCAGTGGCTAATCCACTTTCTGTCTCCATGGATTTGCTTACCTATTCTGGATATCTAAACACCTTTTAAATGTCTATGCCATAGCATTATTACACAAAACCATCAGGCAAATAATTATCAAACCAGTAATTTCTATACATGTTTGGGATGAAGGTAAGAGATAAGAACAAACCAGGTGTTTTCCCCTCTACTCTCCCTCACCACTCCAAACAACACTTTCCCCATATACCAGCGAACAGTTCCCCAGAGGACACCTGCTAGGTATCCTCTAACACAGTTCTGGCACTGCCTTCCTGGAGATAGCATCAGGTTGAGGGTTCAGTCCAAGACCATCACCACTTCAAATGCTAGTTGCAAGTAGGAGGTTGTCACCTGTACTTCTGACCAACCAGCTGGTAATTGAGAATTTTCATGACCCCCTTCTTGAGTTTGATTTATTTGCTAGAGCCCTCACAAAACTCAGGTAAACGTTACTTACATTTATGAATTTATTAAGAAAATTTATAATAAAGGATACAGAGGGATAGCCGGATGAAGAGATGCATAGGGCAGGGCACATGGGAAGGGGCACAGAGCTTCCATGCCCTCTCTGGACACGCCAGCCTCCAGGAACCTGTATGTGTTCAGCTATCTGGAACCTCTCTGAACCCTGTCCTTTGGGTTTTTATGGAAGCTTCCTTATGTAGGCGTGATTGTTTACATCATTGGCCATTGGTGATCAGTTTAACCTTCAGCCTCTCTCCCCTCCCTGGAGGTTGGGGGTTGGGGCTAAAAGTCTCAGTCCTTTAATCCTGCCTTGCTCTTTATGATGAGCAGCCCTTCTTCTCAAGCTGTCTAGGGTCCCTCAGCCAGGAGTCTTTGTATGCTATCTCATTAGCATACAAAAGACACTCTGGGTTTTAGGACCTGGATGGATGCCAGGTGACTGGTCAAAGACCAAATATAGTCTGGGCACCTGTAATCCCAGCACTTTTGGAGGCTGAGGTGGGAGAATTGCTTAAGGCCAGGAGTTTGAGATCAGCCTGGGCAACATAGTGAGACCCTGTTTCTATAAAAAAAAAGGATTAAAAAATTAGCTGGGTGTGGTGGCACACACCTGTTAGCCACTCTAGAGGCTGAGGCAGGAGGAGCACTTGAGCTCAGGGATTCCAGACTGTGGTGAGCTATGATTGCACCATTGCACTCCAGCCTGGGTAACAGAGCCAGACCCTGTCTTAGGAAAAAAAAAAAAAAAAAGACCCAGATCAGGTACAGTGGCTCACACCTATAATCCTAGCACTTTGGGAGCCTGAGGCTGGAGGATTACTTGAGGCCAGGAGTTCAAGACCAGCCTGGACAGCATAGTGAGACTTTGTCTCTAGAAAAATTTCAAAAATCAGCCTGCCATGGTGGCACATGCCTACAGTCCCAGCTGCTCGGGAGGCTGAGGCAGGAGGATCACTTGAGCCCAGGAGTTTGAGGCTGCAAATGATGCCACTACACTCTACCCCAGGCCACAAGCAAGACTCCATCTTAAAAAAAAAAAAAAAAAAAAAACCAAAAATTTGTTTTAAATTATTACAAAAGGATATTGGATATTCGTATATATATTTTTAAGATCCCTATCTCACTATATTGCCCAGGCTGGTCTTGAGCTCCTGGGCTCAAGTGATCCTCTTGCCTTGGCCTTCCAAAGTGCTGATATTATAGGCGTGACCCACGGAGCTGGCCTCATATTTTTCAGCATTTTAATTTTTTTCTGTTTGTTCCTAGAATGTGATGTCACTTAATTTATTTTTAAAAAGTCTGTGTGTGTGTGTGTGTGTGTGTGTGTGTGTGTGTGTAGCTGGGGCTTAGAAAAATGATACCTGGGGGCTGGGTGCAGTGGCTCACGCCTGTAATCCTAGCACTCTGGGAGGCCGAGGCGGGAGGATCTGGAAGGCTCGCTTGAGGTCACGAGTTCAGGATCAGCCTGAACACGAGTGAGACCCCCGTCTCTACTAAAAATAGAAAAAATTAGCTGGGCATGGTGGTGTGCGCCTGTAGTCCCAGCTACTCAGGGGCTGAGGCAGGAGGATCGCTTGAACTGAGGAGTTTGAGGTTGCTGTGAGCTAGGCTGATGCCATGGCACCCTAGCCCAGGCAGCAGAGTGAGACTCTGTTTCAAAAAAAATAAAACGAAGATTTTGTTTCAAAAAAAATAAACCGATACCTGGAAATACGGTGTGTTGACAGGCTGAGCTAAAGAAGCAGCCTCAAGGTCTTTCTGACCTGGCTGGTTGCAGTGGCTCATGCCTGTAATCCTAGCACTCTGGGAGGCTGAGGTGGGAGAATCGCTTGAAGTCAAGAGTTTGAGACCAGCCTGAGTGAGAGTGAGACCCTATCTCTGCTAAAAATAAAAAAGAATTAGCCTGGCGTGGTGGTGTGCGCCTGTAGTCCCAGCTACTTGGGAGGCTGAGGCAGGAGGATCACTTGAGCCTGGGAGTTTGAGGTTGCTGTGAGCTAGGCTGACGCCATGGCACTCTAGCCCACGCAACAGAGTGAGACTCTGTCTCAAAAAAAAAAGGTCTCTGGCCTTCTGACCCCTTTTCCTGTCCCTCAACACTTTGTCTCTCCCGAAGTACAGGATGAGACTGTTCTCCGAAATTTCTTTATCTGCCTGGAAACTGGACACACCAGAGAGGAACACAATTGTCTTTGATCCCTTTCCTGAAATTTAATTAACCAGAGAAGATTAAAACTCATTTCACAGAGGAAGAAGCTGAAAATCAAACACCACACCTGGAGCCCAGACAAACTTTGTCCCAAACCATGGCTTGTTCTCTGGTCCCATTCAGTTTCCATAGAGAATCACCACAAGATGATGTCTGCCTCCCTGGTTCTTTCATTCCCCCCTAAAAATCATCTACTCCTGTACCCCTTTACTCCTTCCCCTGTAAAGAAGGATGTAGAAGCTTTGGACCTTACTGGGTCATCGGGTAATCATTTTCCTGCGGTCCCCTGTGCTGTACATGTGAACTAAATCTCTGTGCCTTTTCTCCTGTGAGTCTCCCTCTGTCAGTTCACTTTCAGCAGACCTTTAGAGGCTGAAGGGGGAGCTTTTCCTCTTGGCCCCTACAGTGTGTGTGTGTGTGTGTGTGTGTGTGTGTGTGTGTCTGTAATCACTCATGGATGAGTCTAGTTTCCCAGCAGAAGTATTTTTTCCTCCCTTTGGTTTTTTTTTTCTAATCAGATAAAAATAAAGATAATTTTTTTTTAAATATAAAAGGCACACCATGTGTGCTATGAGAATTTCAAACAATACTCAGATATAAACATCTCCCAAAACACCAACTCACAGATGTTTTCCCAGGTGTTTTTGCATTGTGTATGCTGACAAATGATCCTAATTTTATTTAATCAAAATGGGATTATATTATACATTTTATTCTGCAACTTGCTTTATTTTTGTTTTTTAATTGTGTACTTTTTTTCTTAAGAATTTTTGGACATTTTCCATATCTATCCATACAGACTTGCTGTAATTATTTTATTGCTACATATACTGTATTTGGATGTATGATGATTGATTAATCAGTCACCTGTTGATACTCCAGGAGTCATAAAAAAGGAATTTGGACTTACTCTGGGTAGTCATATGAATGTAATAAATTATCACACATCACATGTGTGTTTGCTTGACTTGAAACTATTGCCTGGGAGTGTGGCTGCCTGGCCAGTGTCTAGCTTGTGCAGTAGCTGACGAGGGTGGGAACAGCTTATGAGAAGGGGAGAGCACCTGGGAGACCGTTTTCCTTAGTTGACAGGCTGCCACTCCACTTAGAAGACATAGAAATAAATTTATTTCCTTTGAATTATTTCTCTAAATGTCTGTGGGATGCTTACAAATTGCAGAGAATCTGTGTTCTGTGAAGCATGGTTTAAAGAACACTGCTTTAGACAAGTTTTAGGAGATGGGCTAAGTCTGTGCCTCTTCCTAACATAAACTGGAAGTTGTTTTTAAAAATAGCCTCCTTATTAATTTGTCTTGTGACTAACCTCATTTTCATAGAAGCTAACTGCAAAAGATAATTAATTGCTTTTCTAGTTAATTGGTTCTGCTTGATTGAAGCTTTTATTCACATTTTATGGAGTAAGTTGAGTAAGGCTGGTGATACCTGCAGGTCTTTAAATATTTTGCAGAAAGAGGAAGTTTTAAAATATGTAGTTTAAAACTTTTTCTAAGGCATGAAGTATTAACCCAAAGCAGTCCTCCTAAAACTTGAGTGTACTTATGCGTCACCTGGGGATCTTGTTAAAAGCGCAGACTCTGATGCTGCGGGTCTGAGATACTGCATTTCTAACAAGCTGCTTGCTCCACGCATCCAAGTGTCAAATAACAGGAACCCAGAATTTTGTCCCTTTCCAGGTTTTGACAGTTCTTCCTACCTAGATGTGACTTTTTAATTCACATGTGCCTCTTTCAGAGTTTGGATTATGATCGCTGTATCAATGACCCTTATCTAGAAGTTCTGGAGACCATGGATAACAAGGTGAGTCCTGCAGTTCTTGATCTCTTGGGACCAAATAGGTCATAAGACAGCCTTTTTTTTCCCCCCCGAAGTGCCCCAGTAAATATCCTTAACCCCTCGGATTTTTTTTTTTACCTTTTCATGAGATACAGGCAAACCTTGTTTTATTGTGCTTTGCTTTATTACGCTTCGCAGATACTGCTTTTTTTACAAATTGAGGGTTTGTGGCAGTCCCACATTGAGCAAAATGCCATTTTTCCAATGGCATGTGCTCACCTCGTGTCTCTGTGTCAATATTTTTTAACAGTAAAATATTTTTTTAAATTAAGATATATACATAGTGTTTTGGACATAATGCTGTCGCACACTTAATAGACTACAATATAGTATAAACACAGCTTTTATATGCACTGGGAAACCAAAAAATTCATGTAACTCACTTTATTGTGATATTTGCTTTATCATGATGATCTGGGACCAAACCTGCAATACGTCCCAGGTATGCCTGTGTTGGCATTTATTCCTTAGACTTTCATCCTGCCAACCAGAGTACCCACGGTCAGTACACATGGCCCAGCCCCGTAGAGTTCATCATTCTTGCATTGTAAAACTCCTGAGATACACACTGTGCTTTCTGTCCACGTGGAATTTAGTTTAAAACTGGTTGGCCAAGACGTGTTCCTTCCCTGATGTCAACATGACCCTGTAGCAAACTGAATCATTCTTTTCCTGTGTGAACAGAAAGGCCGAAGGTTCGAGCTGGTGAAGTGGACGGTGGTGTTTGCCATTGGATTCTGCACGGGGCTGGTGAGCAGGCAGGGCCTGGCGGGCAAATAATGTTGGGCATTTGTCATTATAACATTTATGACATTATAACGTGTCATCATAACCAAGATAGCATTTTCCTTTTTTTTTTTAAATTAGTCCTGGCACGGTTTTTCTCTTGCTTTTGTGAAATGAAAGTGAGACATACAACTCTGGTGCTTTAAAGCACTCAAAGCTTTAATCAAAGCTTATCTTTAATGAGATGACTATGGATCATAATCCATAATCTACCTAATGACATATCTATCTGTTGGGTAGATAACGTAGTACGTAGAGTACATAGTGGATGTTGAGGTCACTCTAGGGAAAAAGCAAAGTAGTGGGTATGGATTGTGAACGTCATGCCCTTTATGTAGCATGGCGTGCGAGTCAACAGGGTGGAACGCCACGGATCTCACGCAGGGAATTTATTGTGCTGTCCTGGGCTCCTCCCTGTCTGTACATTGCTCATGTTATCTAGAAGGTAGAACCAGCAGTTGTGGGTAGAGGGATATGCCTGGATGAACAGAGTTCCTGTCCTCAGCAAGTTCACAGGTGAATCACAGACCAGGAAAGTTTGGAAACACACCAGAGATTATGGTAGGGAAAGGTCTGGAACCATAACTGCCGACTTAACATTGTTAAACCCGAGGAGGTGAAACTGGGAAAGTCAGCAGTCAGTCAGAATGACACGTGTCAGACCTGATCGCCCATCAGCGCCGTGTTAGAATAGGGGCTGTGTCGTTCCTCAGAAGTAGCCTATTGATCACCTTTCTCTAGAACTGGCCACAAGCTTCATACCCAACCTATACGTGGTACACCTGTAAAATGTACACACATATGTAGTATAATGTAGCCACAAGGGCCAACCACAATTTTTATTTTGATGACATGTATCAAATTTTTACTGTAGTAAAATTCACAAATAAAGAACATCTCACTAAGTAAGACTAATGGCATTCGGAAGGTCTCTTTGGTGACACTGTGATGGATACCATTGTGGGGGGGAACTTGGGTTGAATTAATTGTTTTACTGAAATATCAGAGTGTCTGTTTTGCTGTATACACTTCTAACTGCAAATTCCTCTGTATTAGGCATAGACGTTAGCCTTCTAGTTGTTAGTCTTTCTGCTACTTTCCTATCAAACTCCTTTGAACTGCCGTTCATTAATACTACAAGTTGAGTATTCCTAATCAGAAAATCCAAAATGCTCCAAAATCTGAAACTATTTGAGTGCCAACATGATGCTCAAAGGAAATGCTCATTAGAAGGCTTAGATTTTGGATTTTGGATTCTCTGATTAGGGATGTTCGACCAGTATGATGCAAATATTCCAACATCTGAAACACTTCTAGTCACAAGCATTTTGAATAAGGGAGACTGAACCTGAAGCAACTTTACCTCCCACCCATGTATTTTAGGAAGGCAGACCTGCACTCTGACTCTCTTGTCCTTTGATCTGTGGCCATTTATGACGTCAGTATTAAAAAGCCTCGAGGTGTTGGCTTGAGGGAAGGCCAGAGTTAAAGGCATGAAGCCTTTGATCCTGAATCCACAAAATTAGAAGTCTTTCAAGTTCTCCTTTAAGCCCTGAGCACTTATGAGAGTGGAATAGTGGAGCACAGGTTGTTTTCTCTACCCAAGGTGACCACCGACTATGAGATGGTTATAAGTCAAAATAATGACTTGTAAAATATAAAGCGCTAACAAACATGCGAAAACTACATATGCTTAAGTGAATGTTGTCTTTTAAAGCAATATCCTAAATTATGTGCTTATCCAGCTAAGAATCACTGAAGACATTTTTGGAATTCTTTTGAACTTGCCTTCAGAAAGCATTGAGTGGTTCTTGTTATTCTTTAACCACAGAATGGTCTTCCTTGGTCTCACATGTTTTTCTGCATCCTTTTCCCTCTTTGGTTAAATTTGCATCACACAACTTGGGTCGACCCCCTGCCTTTGTTCTTTGGAGGGGCGGTGGGACCAGGCTGGGGCAGGGATCTCAAAATCAGAGAGACTAATGGAAAGCTTATTCTTATGTTGCTGGTTGGTCACTTGACCAGCCACTGTAAATGCAGGGGGGGAAGGCAGTGCTTTCAAGAGAAGCACACCTATAATACACCTGGGAATGAAGCTGTCTGATGGATCTCTTGCTCTTCACAGGTGGGTCTCTTTGTGGACTTTTTTGTGCGACTTTTCACCAAACTCAAATATGGAGTGGTAGAAGCATGTATCCTTTTCACGGTTCCTGGACTGCAGTGGTCACCAAGATTCTTTCTAGTGTAGAAATGGGTTTAACAGTAAACATGATGTTAGAAGGGCTACTTATTAGCTATTCAGCTTTCAGATTTTTAATTATCATTGCAGGACACAAAAGGAAGACTTTGATAAATAGAGATATACTTGAGTTCATGGTTGATAAGATACAAATGCCACAAAGATGCCTGTTGTCCCCAGGCGGTCTATAAATTCAATGTAATTCCGATCAAAATTCCAATAGAACTTATTGAGGAACTCAAATTCTTTCTGAATTTGTATAGAAGGCTAAAGGGCCAAAAGTAATCAAGACAGTCTTTTTTTTTTTTTTGAGACAGAGTCTCACTGTGTTGCCTGGGCTAGAGTGCCGTGGCGTCAGCCTAGCTCAGAGCAACCTCAAACTCCTGGGCTCAAGTGATCCTCCTGCCTCAGCCTCCCAAGTAGCTGGGACTACAGGCATGCGCCACCATGCCCGGCTAATTTTTTCTATGTATTTTTAGCTGGCCAATTAATTTCTTTCTATTTTTAGTAGCGATGGGGTCTTGCTCTTGCTCAGGCTGGTTTTGATCTCCTGACCTTGAGCGATCCTCCCACCTCAGCCTCCCAGAGTGCTAGGATTACAGGTGTGAGCCACCATGCCTGGCCAAGACAGTCTTGAATAACAAGCAGGTAGACTTGACCTACTAGATGTCAAGACAAAATTTAAGATGTAATAATTGAAACCGTTTCATAGTGGTATAGGAATACCCAATTAGGCCAATGGAAAATCATAGAGAAGCAGAAACTGGTCCACACATATATAGTAATTTGGTGAATGACAGTTAATGTTATAAATTATAATGAGGAAGGGATAGATTATATAATAAAAGATGCTGGAGCCAGGCATGGTGGTGTACCCCTGTGGTCTCAGCTACTTAGGAGGCTAAGGCAGGAGGATCTCTCAAGCCCAGGAGTCTGAGGCTGTAGCGCGCTGTGATGGCACATGTTAGTAGCGACTGCACGCCAGCACAGGCAACACAGCGAGACCCTGTCTCTTAAATGTACATTGGTTATCCATATGGAAAAGTATAAAATTAAATTCCTGCCTCACACTATAAATAAATTCCATATGGATTGAAGATGTAAATAAGCAAAACAACTTTAAGAGACTATATGATGTCAAGAGTAGGGAATGATTTAAATAAAACTCCAGAAGACACAGACCGTTAGGAAAAGCATCAGTAAACATGACCACATCAAAATAAATATTTCATTTATAAAGACAAACACAAAAACTCCAAACAACAGCAAAATAATAAAATGAAAAGGCAAGTCCACAGCCTGGGAGAGAGTATTTACTATGCATTTAAGAGTCAAATAATTAGTATCCAAAATATAAGGAAAAGTGAGCAAAGGACATGAACAGGAATTCTCAGAAGAGGAAAACCGAATGGTCACTAAACATCTGGAAGAAAAATGGAAAAGTGCACATTTCTGTGACTCGTAAATTCCTTTTTTAGAGGTGGACCTTAGACATGTACAGAGGGGTTCGTTGCACCTTTGTGATAGCAAAAACTTGGAATCACGAAATGGAAGAAGGAAAAATTGTGGTACGTTTGTACGATATAATTTTATACAGAAGTTAAAATGAATGAACCAGAGCTGCATGTGTCAATATGGCTAATTCTCAAAATCTTATTGTTGAGAGAGAGAAAAAAAGGAAGCCGTAGAATGTACATTGAGTGCAATATGGAACAGTATGGATACATAAATATGCAGGAAGGACACACAGTTTCAGGTTAGTGATTTCTCCCAGGGGAGAGAGAATGTAAAACAAAGGGGTTTTTTTGTGATTTTTTTAAAAAGTGGTACCTAATGTTTTATTTTTAAAAGACATCTGCAGTAAATGAGGCATACTGTTGAAATTTGTAAACACGGGTTAGCAAAGGGCTGTGAGGGTGGGGTGTTTGTTACTGTTTGTAATGTTTGAAGTATTTCATAATTTTAAAATGGTTCCTAAGGTGGAAGACATCTCAGGCAATTTTTTAAAAAAAAATGTATATACGGAGAGCAGGAAGACTTGCGCTGAGCAGCCAGCATGACACAGGAGAGGAGGAACTCCGCTCCCTCTAGTGATTACAGGGACAGCTCTCGGCCGGTGCGCAGTTTCCTTAACCTGGTTTCTGCAGCGGTGGAGGAATGCAGCCAGAAAGGCTGCCTCGCCCTGTCTCTCCTTGAACTCTTGGGTTTTAACCTGACCTTTGTCTTCTTGGCAAGCCTTCTCGTCCTAATTGCGGTGAGGCGGTGTGGGTTTGCCCGTTTCCATGTCAGGTTTTGGAGTCCTGCGCTCCTTTCCTCCCCTTCCATTTCTGCAAACAGGAAACTGAGAATACAGATTCCTGCAGAAAGTGGCCTCTTGTTCACTTAGAAATGTTTTTGCAAGTAGGGGTTTCAGCCTCTGGCAAGACTAAAGAGGAAAAATACAGATGAGGATGGTGGTTCCTCAACCTTGGTGGCATATTAGAATCTCCTGAAGAACTTTAAAAAAAATGCTCATACTGGGCCCCAGCTCAGACAAGGAGAGTCTCTGGAAGGGAGGGGACTGTGTTGACTGTTGCCAGGCTCCGCAGGTGGTGCTGCCTCACAGGGCCCATGTTAGAAGTGCAGATCCTGCTGTTGCCCCGTAGGCCCCCCAAGTTAGGGACTCTGGTGTGGGGCCCAGCCACAGTGGCTTAACAAGCCGCCCGAGTGACGCTGATGCTCCTGATAAAGAACAAACAGTTTCCCCTTGGTAGCTGCCAAGGTTGTTGGGGGTGAGCTGAAGAACTAGGGGATTTTGAGTTGATGGGAGTGCCTGCTCTCTCCCATTAGCCAGTGGCAGCAGGTTCCGGGATACCTGAGATCAAATGCTATCTGAATGGCGTGAAGGTGCCAGGCATCGTACGTTTCCGGACCCTGGTCTGCAAGGCCCTTGGAGTGTTGTTCAGTGTGGCTGGAGGTAAGGGAGGTCTTTCTGACTTTTGTTCTGTAAGTATTCAAGGGGTGAAGAGGACAAGAAGCATATGGATGTGAATTAATTCGATTAGGACTGCAGGGCCCGCCCTCAAACAGATGATGTCTGCATTTTTGGTTCATGGGTTATTTTAAAAATGCAGACATTATTAGTATTAATATGTTGCCATTGAGAGATATCTGACAAACACACCATTCTGTTTTGAAATAGCATGACCATCTAGTTAGTTTGTGGAGTTAGCTTTTAGTGAAGGCAGCAAGGTTTTTATGTAAATGGCCAGATAGTAAATATTTTAGGCCTTGTGGGCCTAGAGGCAAAATTGAAGATACTGTGTAGGTACTTATATAACTATTTAAATGTATTCATTTATTAATAAGAATGTAAAAGCCATTCTTAGTTCTCAGGCTGTACAAAAACAGGGAACTGGTCTTGGTCCCTGGCCTGTCCTTTGCTGACCTTTGATTTAGAACGTAGAATATTTTCTCTTATAGCAAGACCTTAAGCCGAGCTTGTTTGATGGGAACTTGGCTAACTCTTGCTCTTACAAAGTCACATGATCATCTCTGTTTTATAGTCATCACAAGAAAAGCTTATGTAGCAAAGGTCTCCTGACCTGGAGGCCTTTCTCTGCTGACTGATGGTCTTGCCTTCTTCATCATTCCCAGGGCTCTTTGTGGGCAAGGAGGGCCCCATGATCCATAGCGGCGCCGTGGTGGGAGCTGGCCTCCCTCAGGTAAGGATTGACGGGCTTCAGGGATGCGTCCCTCAGGTTGGGCCTCCCGGGCAGGCTTAAGGGCAGGTCTGTGGTTGAGTTTGGAAAAATCCACTGGGAGCATACTAGCGTGACTTTGGAACCTGGTACCATTTTGACTTGCTGTGAAAACTGGTCCATCTCCCAGGAAAGTGCATCACTTACACTTCGGAGTTTTAATGATGCCCAGCTGAGTCCTGGGAGCAGAAATGGGACATAGAGGAAAAAAAGTGACATAGGCAAATGAAGGTCATCTGGTGCTTCGACAGCCATTGCCAAGCACCTCCACGTTGGATGGCCTGGTGGAGCATCTCAGCGCCGCCAAATCCCAAGAGGCTGGAAGCATCCCCTGAGATGGTTGCAGGCACAGTTCCATGCCAGTTCCATTTAGCATGGTAGAGTCATAATATAATACCAGCTGCTGCCTAAGTGGTCTGTGTGCCCGACTCTGCATATACCAACTTCTTTCTTCTTTATAGCCACCTTGAGTGATGGGTTACTCTCAGATGGGGTAACTGAGTCTGAGAGGTTGAGGAACTAGCTCAGAACTCCGAAGCTCCCATTCTTAGGGGCTATTCCAGATTCCTAGGCTGCAGGTTGGAGAAGTTTCAGTTCCTTGCGAACTGTCACTTGTTGTCCTTTCTCTCTCCTATCCTGAGGGGAGGAAGTTACTGTGACTATGAGTTGTTGGGGTGGAGGAGGGAAGATTGATTCTTCTAGAGCGTGTGTTTTGGTTTCTCTCTTGCCGCTGCCTCTAGTACCAGGTCTCACAGAAGTGAGCGCAAGGTGGAAGGGGGCCAGGCGTGGAGTGGGTATCAGCCTGAGACGCTGTGGGACAGACTGAGCAATGGCCCTGTCGGCCCCTTGCCTCGCTGGCATCCCCTGCGCAGAGCTGACTTATCTGCTACAGCAGCTTTCAGTTCCTCCCAGCCCTCGGCTTGGCTGTTTCCCCTTTTATTTTCCGACTTGTTGACTGTGCATAAAACGCACTTTCAGGAGGTTCTAAAAATTTGGGGGCAGGAAAAATAAGTTCTTCCCAAAGAGGATAACTTCTTTCTTTCCAAGTTGCTGTTCTGGCCAGACGTGGTGGTGCGTGCCTGTAGTCCCAGCTACTTGGGAGGCTGGGGCAGGAGGATCGCTTGAGCCCAGGAATTCTGGGCTGCAGTGAGCTATGCTGATCGGTTGTCTGCACTAAGTATGGCATCAATATGGTGACCTCCCGGGAGTGGGGGACCACCAGGTTGCCTAAAGAGGGGTGAACCAGCCCAGATTGGAAACAGAGCAGATCAAAACTCCCGTGCTGATCAGTAGTGGGATCGTGCCTGTGAACAGCCACTGCACTCCAGCCTGGGCAACATAGCGAGACTCTATCTCAATTTTTTAAAGAAAATGCTATTCTGGACTCTTCTTCCAGCACATCTGCCCAGGTGTGCTCCATCAAAGGGGCCTACCCAGGTGCCATGGATTCATGCAGCTTTGCTCCTCGTGGACTTTGTCAGCTCCTCCCTGACTTTGTCTTCTCTTGTTTTAGTTTCAGAGCACCTCCTTACGGAAGATCCAGATTAACTTCCCCTATTTCCAAAGTGACAGGTATGGAAACGTTAGGAATTGGTTGTTTTGGGAAAAAAAATGTACAGCCAGTCAGAGCTAATACTCTGGCCTGGCTCTGTCTCCCCTGCTAGGCAGGCTGCTTGTGAAACCTGACTGTTAGAAAATGAGGTGAGGGTGGGCATGGTGGCTCACGCCTGTAATCCCAGCACTTTAAGAGGCCGAGGCAGGAGGTTTGCTTGAGGCTAGGGGTTCCAGACCAGCCTAAGCAAGAGTTAGACTGTGTCTCTACAAAAAATAGAAAAATTAGCCAGGAGTGGTGGCGCACGCCTATAATCCCAGCTACTTGGGAGGTGGAGGCAGGAGGATTGCTTGAGCCCAGGAGTTTCAGGTTGCAGTGAGCAGTGATGATGCCACTGCAGTCTAGCCTAGGCAACAGAGTGAGACCCTGTCTCGGAAAAAAAAAAAAAAATGGTGGCCTTTCAATTATTCTTCTGTAAATAAGAAGCAAAAGGACCAAGTTGGCATCATGACTTTTATTTTATCATGTCCTAAGTCCTAGAAACATCCTAGGCAAATGAAGATGGTTCAAGATTGAAAACCCAGCCAGTAAAGGCCACAGGCAGGCATATTATCAAGAGGGCATTTGTATTCCCAGATGATTTACTTGGTCACCTGCCTCCCTGGGTTGGAAGATGCTCTCCTCGGTAGGCTTTCTAGCCCTGTGGACTTGTGTGTGTTACTGACCTGCACACTTTGTAAGGCCCTTGGAATCAGAGGCCCAGTCCAGTGTGACGGACCTTCCCATCTGTGCGTTCTTGCAAGCCGTCATTCACCGGCTGCTCTACGTGTAACCAGCAAGCACCTTCACATCTTCACTGTGCTGTGTGGTTTTCTGGAAGGAAGATCCAGTGGGAGTGTGGCTCAGCACTGACTGGCAGCATGCTTTGATTTTCCCTGGAGCTGGGGTCTGAGATTCTGTGATCACAGAGTGAACACTTGTCAGGGAGCTCCCGTTCCCAGGCAGAGGAGCCACTGTACCTGCCGGGGCTCCGGTGCAGTGTTGGCTGTCAGGGGAGCTGTCCATGCTGCCAAGGCTGCATCTCCAGGGCCCTGCCCTTTCGTGATCCCTGACTACCCAGAGGTCATAAGACAAAATGTTCATGGGTGAGGAAGGGAGAAACTAGCATTTGTGGCCTGAAGGCTCTTTTTGGATGAACCATCTCTCTCTTCTCTCCTCAGAGACAAGCGAGACTTCGTATCGGCAGGGGCATCTGCTGGAATCGCTGCAGCTTTTGGGGCCCCAATTGGGGGTACCCTGTTCAGTCTGGAGGAGGGCTCATCCTTCTGGAACCAGGGGCTCACGTGGAAAGTGGTGAGGAGGACCTTTTGTGCAAACCACCTCCTAGGCTTAACCACACCCCCGAAAATTGAACTGGACATCTCTTACTCAGTGCATTTAACAGTAGTTTTGATGAGACGGGGATGGTTGGCTCGATTAGAAATTGCTTTGCTCTAGTGCCCATAACCTCCAAACAATGGACTTTCTATACTTTTCTTAGCAATACCTTCCCCATCCCCCAGTGAACCCCAAATCAAACTGCCGTTATCCTCTCTTGATGAACCACCTGACACGAAAACGTGAAACTGGCTGTCATTATAAGGTGGGAAGTGACAGGGCCTGGACCTGAGCCTGGCTCCTACCTCAGAGTACAGTGTCCTTGCCTTTGCATTTGCCCTTCCTTCTTGGTGCAGGGTCTGGTCCACTACAGGCTCTCAGGAAATAGGCGCCCATGGCAGGCTGCTTGAATGAAGTCTTCTGAGAGCCTTTGACATAAAATTTGTTTTACTTGGGGTATGTCTGCTGCAGTTGTCAGCAAATCCCTGTTCCCCAACCTAGATTCTGCAGGTCTCTATGCAGAGCGGTGGATTTTAGGAGGAAGGGTAGGGGGAGAGTAGGACGTACCAGTATCGAACCTCCTTGTCTTTTGTCACCTGTCCTCTAGCTCTTTTGTTCCATGTCTGCCACCTTCACCCTCAACTTCTTCCGCTCTGGGATTCAGTTTGGAAGCTGGGGCTCCTTCCAGCTCCCTGGACTGCTCAACTTTGGCGAGTTTAAGGTACGTTTTGTCCTTTTCCCCAGGGTTTCTTAACTTGACCCGTGAAAATTGCTCGTAAGTGAAGTTCCAGAGAGAAGTGACTGAGAGGGGTAGGTATGGCTTCTAGTAGGGGCATCTAACCCCTGTAGCCTCTCGTGTGTGCGCCCGTGCTTGGCATGAGAACTCTAGCGCACCCTGGCTTCTGTAGAAGAGAAGGCAGCCCTGGCTCTTGCTTCTGTCTCCTCCTCTTCTGTCCCTTCCTGTTCTTACAGCTGCTGTGGTTTCTCTCTCTCTCTCCCTTTTCCTCCTCTCAGTGCTCTGACTCTGATAAAAAATGTCATCTCTGGACAGCTATGGATTTGGGTCTCTTCGTCGTGATGGGTGTCATTGGGGGCCTCCTGGGAGCCATATTCAACTGTCTGAACAAGAGGCTTGCAAAGTACCGTATGCGAAACGTGCACCCGAAACCCAAGCTCGTCAGGTATCTGCAGTCGCCTCCCCCAGCCTGCTGTGGCTCCCTGAGCTTGGTGTGGGCCAGGCCATCTCTCCCGAGGAGCAGACCCTGCTTCCCACAGCAGCCTTGATTTCTCATTTAAGACTGAGAGTGTAGACAGGGTCATACATTCCTCTACTTGTCAGGCAGATCAAAAGGCTAAGTCTGAGCTTAATTTATGTCAGGGTTGCTGGTTGACACCCAGCGTCTCTTGGCCACTAGGACACATGACACAGTCAGAGGGTCCCTGTGGCCCTGCTGGAAACTTGCCATTGAAGGCCGTTTTGTTCCTCGGAGAGAGATGACGTGGATGCCGCAGCCCACTTTGTTGACAGCCCACGATTGATGTACAAACTGCTGGGATACAGCAAGTCACTGATAAATTCTGCAAACATGTTGCCCAGCCAGGGTCTGCTGTAAATGCTCTTTGGGGAAATGAGGGTGGAGTGTCGGTTGGGTTATGTTTTCGAGTTCCTAAAACCAAGGCATCTTTTTTTTATTGCATGATAACGGCTGTTCTTTGCTTCCCAGAGTTTTAGAGAGCCTCTTGGTGTGTCTGGTAACCACTGTGGTGGTGTTCGTGGCCTCAATGGTGTTAGGAGAATGCCGACAGATGTCATTTTCGAAACACGTCCGTAATGACTCATACCAACAGGTAACCCCAGTGCACCTGCTGCCCTTATCCTATACCCACCGAGAAGAGTCCAGAAATGTATGGCTTGCCTCTGTTTAGAGCTAATAGATGTGTCGGGTTCGTCCTTACATACCTGTATCAGATTGCCAAAAGATAGAGAAATTTGTAGTAATCTTTTTACCTCCAAGAGGCTGCACACCAAATGCATTCTGTCTTTTCCACTTTTGTGAACAACCCTGGCCATCACAGAGGGGAACTCCTCCTGTCTGTTGAGCAAAGCTAATTGAGACAGTTGCTCAGGAAGCTGACTGCTCACTTCTCCAACCCCCAGTTACTCTCCCACCTCTCCGTGTCTGAAGGGGGCCCACCAGCCCAGAGGCTTGTCACCCACTGCTTTGCTTTGTGATTGTGGGGGTCACTCTTAAGATGGAGAGAAAGGAATGTCTGCACAGGGTGAACAATGATCCTTCCTCCCCAGCATCTTCTGGTCTTACCGGTTTGACTCACTCACTGCGTGCGTCTTTCTGCATGTCTCCTTTTCCCTTCCTAGGGATGTGTGGTATTTTCCAGAGCCTTTCCCTGAGGGGCAGGGCCCGTGAGGAAGGCAGTGGAGCTTACTCCACCCTGTGTTTTTGGTCCAATCCAGTGGGTCTGAGAGCTAAACTTGTGGTTCAGGGGGTTCGCTAGGGTGGAGGTGGGCGGGGAGTGTTCTCTAAGTACAGTCTGCCCTCCACATCCATGGGTTCCACATCTGTGGGTTCAATAACCATGGATCAGAAGTATTAAAAAAAAAAAAATAACAATACTACTAAAAATAATACAAATTTTAAAAAACAATATAACTATTTACATAGCATTTCCATTGTATTAGGTGTAAGTAATGTAGAGATGATTTAAAGTATATGGGAGGATGTGTGTAGATTATGTCAAATACTGCACCATTTTACATCAAGGACTTGAGCATCCGAGGATTTTGGTGTCCACCAGAGGTCTGGGAACCAATCTCCCACGGATGCCAAGGGCTGGCTGTGCTCTGTCTTTTTGTTGCTTCTAAGTAGCCACTTGAATGTTGAATCTCTCAGAGCCCCTTTGGGGCCCTTGTCTTGGAGGGCGGCCTCTTCGGTGTCCCCAGGAACAGTCCAGGAACAGCTAGAATGGATTAGGGAGGGGCAGCAACTGTGGCTCATGGACCAAATCTGGTCCTTGGCAGCTGCCTGTTTTCATATAGCCCCCAAGCTAAGAATAGTAATCGTTTCTGTACTTTTAAAGGGTTGAAAAAGTAAATAAAGACTATGCCACAGAGATTGTATGTGGCTGCAAAGTCTACAATATTTACTATGTGGCTCTTTATGGAAAAGTTTACTGACCCCTGTCACTAGTTATTCCCAAGGCCAGCTCCCATGGCCAGCTCATTACCAGACCAGCCGTTTTCAAAATGTGCTCTGTTATTGAACGGACAACATTGGTATATATGACTTAAAAACAAACAAAATTTTATGGTCAAATGGGTTAACCAGAATTAAATAAGTTCCTTTATAGGATCTTATATAGGATTTCCTAGGGCCTTTCTTCCAGTCAGTGTTATGAACGTTGCTGTATTTATTGTGTGCTAGATATCCCACTAAGTACGTCACATAAATGATCTCACTTACTTTTTACTGCCACCGTGCTGGCCAGTAGTATTATCCCCATTTTACAGATAAGAAAACTGAGGCAAAGTGAAATCTTGATCAAGATTATTCAGGTAGTAATATATAGCATGAGCGGAGATATTATTCCCATTTTATAGATGAGGAAACGAAAGCAGCACAAAACGAAACACCTTTCCCAAGGTCACTAGGGAGTGGCAATGTAGATCAAAGCCATCTAATTTTGGGGCCTGTGCTCTGCTTTTAGCAGACGCACTGATTTCCAAAAATTCCTGCGATGCTTCTCTGTGCGGCTGACTGCAGGACTCTTTCCAGAGAGCCTTCAGGACTGATGTTCTTCCAGACAGTTTGGGAAACGCTACGTGTGTTTATTAAACTGGTCAGTTCAGCTTGTCTACTCTGCTCTGTAGGCTGGGGCTCTGCACATTTCCTCCTTGCCAGGTTCTGCCAGCAGGGGGCGCTGTCCTGTTCCTAGGGCAGCCGCGTCCGGCTGTATCAACAGCCAGGGTCACCTGGCAGGATCACACAAACCACCACCTACTGTCGTTGTCATGTCCACTAAGGACGTCTCTATAGCATCATCAATAGAACTGAATCCAGGAAAAACCGATATCCTTAACGAGTCTTTGTAGTAACACTCCCTATTCACACGCACGGGATAGGTGTGACACACAGCCCTTGTGCTGTTGTACACCGTCACCTGGAAAATAAGAAATCTCATACTTGAGACACCTTTGCCCTCTACTAAGAACCAGAATGTCATCTTCTCACACAGAGTGATGGCAAGAAAAAGAGGTCTGAAGTGTACAAAAATCATCATTTTCGTAGTTTGGTTCTGCTCACCAGATGGGGTGTGGGAGGAGAGGCAGCTGGGAGCGTGGGGTCTGCCCCCAGGCCTTGTGTGGAGGTGGGTTTTATTTTGCAGCACATTCAGGGCAAAGGCTTTTTCCATTTAGAACTAAAGCTGGGGCTTCAGGTCAAGTGGTGCCCTGGACTCTCGTCCCCAAACACCCATCAACTCCCAGCCACTTGTCTTTCACCTGCCTCATCTTCCCACAGTCCTTGGGGCTTTCAGGCCAGGCTTCTGGCAGCATCACTTAGAACGTCAGCACCAGGAGAGGAAGCAGAGCCGAATCGGTGGTGAATCATAGCTATAGTGACATTTCCATTATGAGTGCGGACAAACAAAGGCCCTCATCCTGAGTGTTTCACCCTTTGCATTCAAAATGCAGTGAATACAGTATAGACCAGGGTTTTGCTGCCTTTTTGGTTTATGAGGAAAGCTGTCTAGACACCTTTTTTTGCACCAGCTGGAGACATCCTACTGAAGACTCAAGGTCAGGTGCCCTTTTATTGACTTTCTGATTCCTGCTCCTTAGGTCAGAACAGAAGATGTGAATTCAAGTATGAAGACCTTTTTTTGTCCCAATGATACGTACAATGACATGGCCACGCTCTTCTTCAACCCCCAGGAGTCTGCCATCCTCCAGCTCTTCCACCAGGAAGGTGGGTGCCTGTGCTGCAGCCCATGCCTGGGCCTGGTTTCGTCTCAGGCACGGCCAGGCTGGCCTTCACTCTGGGCAAGAACGGGACTTGTCCTTTGTGATACCAGCCCAGACAAAAGATTGGTTTCTGCCTGCAGTGGCAGAAGGGGAGCTGCTTGGGGTGTAGGAGGATCTGGCAGGAGGGGAGATGCCCCATCCCAGTGTGCACTCAGGTGCCTGTGGACTCCGTCATGAGGCTGGGTGGCTTCCCTCCCCCCAGACTGAGGTGGGCCATGGCCAGCATCGGGTGGTGGGACTCAGGTCAGTTCTTACCTTGCAGGTACCTTTAGCCCCGTCACTTTGGCCTTGTTCTTCGTCCTCTATTTCTTTCTTGCGTGTTGGACTTATGGCATTTCTGTCCCAAGTGGCCTTTTTGTGCCTTCTCTGCTGTGTGGAGCAGCTTATGGACGTTTAGTTGCCAATATCCTAAAAAGGTACTGTGTGTGTGTGTGCACATGTGTGCATACACACAAGCGTGTGAATTCTGTGTCCTCCATGTGCCCCCCCAACTCACCAGTGTGATTGTAAGCCATTTCTCGGTTTTGTTCTTCACTAGCTACATTGGATTGAGCCACATCTATTCAGGGACCTTTTCCCTGGTTGGTGCCGCGGCCTTCTTGGGTGGGGTCGTCCGTATGACCATCAGTCTCACGGTCATCCTGATCGAATCTACCAATGAGATCACTTACGGGCTTCCCATCATGATCACCCTGATGGTAAGCACATCCCTCCAGGCCACTTGCAGGCTCAGGGCCACGTTTACCCCAAAGGGCCTATTTTTAGGTCTTTGCTTTGTGTTTCAGGTGGCCAAATGGACAGGGGACTTTTTCAATAAGGGCATTTATGATATCCACGTGGACCTGCGAGGTGTGCCACTTCTGGAGTGGGAGACAGAGGTGGAAATGGACAAGTAAGGCTGTGATCTTTCTCATGTCCTAGTTTCAGAATGTATGAGCTCTGGCCTGGCGGCATTAGGGTAGGAAACAATAGCTCACATTTCTTGGGCTGAAAGACACAGCATGTTTGTTCCTGAGCATGTTTGGGAATGTTGAGCAGCCAGGGTGGCTGGGGGCTTGGTGGGGCGGGGACAGAGGGTCACGGCGGGAGCTACAGGTGGCAGGGCCACTTCATGGTTGTGTTTGGCTCCTGTGGCGTTCTGGTTAGGTACGACATGAGGTCTCTGGGTCAAGTTTGTGATGTTAGTGAATATTTAGGGATATACCAAATCCCAGGAGTGCAAACTCGTTGTTTCACCTGTGCCTAACAAAATGTCTTACCATCAGTGGTGATTGTTCTGGGCGTAATCAGCTGACAACCCACCTAATAATCCACAGGTACGTCTGGATGTCAGGCAAGGCCCTCATGGGCTAGGGCAGGGCCAGCAGCCTGTTCTATAAAGGGCCAGAGAGTTGATCATTTTCAGCTTTGCGGGCCCTGTGGTCTCTGTCACAACTCAACTCTGCTTTTGTAGCAGGAAAGCTGTGAGCATGGCCAGAGTTGGTCTGTGGGCTGTGGTTTGCCACCCCCGATCTAAACGGGGACCCAAACATTGTTTTTCAAATTCTAGTAGTAGTGTTAGCAATTCAGTGGTGATACGTGGAATGTGCCATGGAATGCCGCGGAGGGGGTAGCCACCCCCCAGGCAAGCAGCTGGGGCTCGTGGTGAGAGGATGTTGGTACTGAGCTGAAGGAGGAGGAAAGGCCCGCCAGCCCAGAACAGCGTCGCGGGCATGGGGAACAGCATGTGTGGAGGGGCCGGAAGTACAGAGGAAGGCACTGGGAGATGGTTCAGAGAGAAGTCCCGGCTGGTCCAGGCAGGGATGGAGGACCCAGCAGGGCCCTGCACAGCTTGTGCCCAGGAGCCTGTGGGCTCTGTCATGAGGCTGGATGGCTTCCCTCCCCCCAGGCTGAGAGCCAGTGACATCATGGAGCCCAACCTGACCTACGTGTACCCGCACACCCGCATCCAGTCCCTGGTGAGCATCCTGCGCACCACCGTCCACCACGCCTTCCCAGTGGTGACAGAGAACCGCGGCAATGAGAAGGAGTTCATGAAGGGCAACCAGCTCATCAGCAACAACATCAAGTTCAAGGTAAAGAAAACAGCCTCGAGAGGAAAGGTGGGTGCGAGAAGACAACTGTCCCCTGGTGCTCACGGCTTTGTGCTTGCCACGCCCCCGACTGGAGTGGACTTGGTTGGCTCTTAGGGGAGGAAATCAGCACCGCTCTCGTTATACGTGACATTGAGTATAGGTTTCACAGCGAGGACGGACTTAAGTAGGCCATCAAGATGGTGTTCGTTCTTGCCGCAGTAAGCATATGGGCAGACCTTTTTATTTTAAGTCAACAGGTTTCATCATTCATTATTTATCGTGAGGGAGGGTTCTAGAGTTGCCAGCAACAGAAATGGACTTTGACCTACTTTAGAAAGAAAAAAAAATAAATTGGAAGCTTCAGGACTGACAGGAAAGCTGAAGACCCAGGGCAGGGTGCTGTGGGGTGCGTGTGCTGGGTCTGGTGGACGCCCTTTGGGGACCCAGGAGGGACGTGCTTGGCCGTTCTCTGTCCTTGGGTTCCTCTGGATCAGGTCCCGGGCAGGGAGAGGCCCTTGCCTCACTGGGGTTGCATGGCCCACCCCGTGGCTTTGCGGGCAGGCGCACTGATTGACGCTCCTGCCAGGACAGGACGTAGGAGGGCTTGTTCCCCTCTGGAGAGTTGAGGTGCTCTCCCCAAATCAGTGGAGTGGGGATGTAAGGCCAGCAGAAACTGCGGGGTCTGCAGCCCAGTCCTCGGGCTTGAACCGTAAGCCACCGTGCGCATTCCTTGCCGTTCCTGCGTCGGCGCTGCTGCGCTGGTGTGCCCGTGCGCGGCAGTCCGTGGCCTCCTTGCGGAAGCCTCTGTCGTCATCACCCCCACCCCAATCTGCAGAAATCTAGCATCCTCACCCGAGCCGGCGAGCAGCGCAAACGGAGCCAGTCCATGAAGTCCTACCCGTCGAGCGAGCTGCGGCACATGTGCGACGAGCACGTCGCCTCCGAGGACACGGCCGAGAAGGAGGACCTCCTGCAGCAGATGCTCGAGAGGAGGTGAGCACGGGCGGCTGAGCGACCGGCTGCCTGCAGGGGTCACGGCGGAGGTGGCTCCTGAGTTTCTTGGGAATTTGGGGTGTGGGTTGGGGGCACGGAGAAGTGGTCCCGCCAAGGGTATCCTAGACAACATCTGGTTCTTGTGTGACAGATACACTCCCTACCCCAACCTGTACCCTGACCAGTCCCCAAGTGAAGACTGGACCATGGAGGAACGCTTCCGCCCTCTGACCTTCCACGGCTTGATCCTTCGGTCGCAGCTTGTCACCCTGCTTGTCCGTGGAGTTTGTTATTCTGAGAGTCAGTCGGTAAGCCTCTCTTGCTAGCACTGAGGTTCTGGAAGGCAGGAGGGTGGTAGGAACATGGTCCCTGCACTTCGGGGAAAGAGAGGTGGGGCTTTGAGCGTTCGTGTGTCAATGGCTGCTGTCGTGGGCAGCCTCATGGCTCCTCTGCAGCTGTCCGGGTCTCCAAGTGACGCCCAGCAAGGGGACACAGTGCAGCGAGGGGAGTGTGAGGCTCTCCAGGTCATCTTCTCTTAGTCTCTGCACTGTGTGTCATGTGTTCTGCTGGCCTGCAGGCTGTGAATGCAGTTTCTATATTTTAATTTCTAGTCCCACATGTGTATTATCAGAAGAAATACCATTCTTCCTGTCTGTTCCACTGCAGTTCTTTTTCCGCTCTTGTTTTGTTTTTAGAGATGGGCAGGGGTGGGCAGGACACTTTGTCTCTTTAGAAGGAGATGGACTAAGTCACCCAGAGACCTCATTTCCAAACGGGCTCTCCTGGTTGGGGTCTTGGCTGTGGGACGTGGACCTGAAGCCACCCATGGTCCCATTGGCCTGCAGGAGGGCAGTTAACGTGGGGTGAGGCGCAGAGGGCCTGGCTGGAGGTGGGGTAGAAGGTGACGTGCTGCACCAGGCACAAAGTCCAAAATGCAGGACAGGTCCCAGAGGGCCTTGTCTGGGTGCAGAAACCAGCCAGCCTGGCCTGACAAAGCGTGAGGAGGCAGGTGTGGCCCTGTGGTCAGCGGGTGGCGTGACAGGGAAAGCTGCGTAAAGCTGAGGGCGTGCAGAGTGGAGTTGGGGGAAGATCCTGCTGCAGGAGCACTGTGACCAGTGCTTGTGGTCACTGTGCCCAGCCCAAGAGCCTGTGATGGCCCCATGTCCAGTGACAGCAGCAGTGAGAACCGAGGGAGAGAGCAGGAGACCCCGAGTGGAGGAAGAGTAACAAGCCACCACCTCTTCTGGGGCTGCTGTAGCAGATGGCCACAAAGTAGGTGGCCTGAAACAACAAGTTTATTCTTTAACAGTTCAAGGCCACAAATTCAAGATTCAGCTGTGGCCAGGCCATGCTCTGCGGGCTCTGGAAAAGGATCATCCTTGCTTCTTTCTAGTGCACAGGGGTTGCCTGCATCCTTGGTGCTCCTTGAGTGTAGACACATCACTCCAGCTTTGCCTTTGTTGTCACATGGCATTCTCCCTGTGTGTGCTCTCCCCTTTTGTAAGGACACTTGTCCTTGGAGTTAGGGTCCACCTTAATCCCACATGGCCTCATGTTTGAGAATCCAGAGACCCTATTTCCAGTAAGTCACATTCATAGGTACTAGGACTTAGGACCTGGCCACATCTTTTTGGGGGTTTAGTTCATCCCACAACTGCCACTGCTAGTGCTTTTCTCATTCAAGCTTCAGAGAAACTCATTTGTGTCTCTCATATGAAGAAAGGGAACTTGAGGGAGATCAGAAGGCCTAGGGTGACCCACTAGGAATTGGCTGAGAACTGGCTTTGGATTGAGACGTCTCTGTCCAGAGCACCTGCTGCTGGCCCTGGCTCTGCGCTGCCTGCATCTCGGTGGGGCGTGGCTGGGCAGAGTCAGATATAAAGTGGGAGGGGCTCTAAGCGTGACCCTGCCAGCCGCTGCTGCTCAGAGCAAGGACAGCGTCTTGGTTGGAATTGCAGAGCGCCAACCAACCCCGCCTTTCCTACGCCGAGATGGCCGAGGATTACCCGAAGTACCCGGACATCCATGACCTGGACCTGACGCTGCTGAACCCACGGATGATTGTGGTGAGAGGGGCCGCCCCCGACCCCCGCCTGTCCCGCGCAGAACGCGGCCCATCTGTACGGTTTGCGTCTCGGGCTGCGGGTGACGCGTGCTGTCTCTCCTGCAGGATGTCACCCCGTACATGAACCCTTCGCCTTTCACCGTCTCACCCAACACCCACGTCTCCCAAGTCTTCAACCTGTTCAGGACCATGGGCCTGCGCCACTTGCCCGTGGTGAATGCCGTGGGAGAGGTGAGTCTGAGTGCGGGGGCAGAGCAGGGAAGCCGGGCCCCTGCCCCTGCCCGTGAGAAAGGACCCGCCGACCACAACCACGGAGCTGGCTGGGTGGGGGCCCCTCAGCAGGAGGAAGCACCGGCACCCACGGCCGGGGCGGGAGGAGCTGGTGGGGTGAAAACCCGCCCCCTGGTCCTCCCCGTGTTTGGGACCCTGTCTCCGCCTGGCCAGCAGAGGGCGCCAGTTCTCAGCGGCCGGACCGGGCAGGCTGTCCCTCCCTGGCGTCCACAGCGTCTCTCCTCACCCCTGACCTCCTCCCGGTGGTCCTCGGCGCCCACCTTCACGGGATTCGGAACGCTGAGAATTTCAAGCAAAATACTTTGAGTTTCACAGAGATACAACACCCAGTAATTATTGCAGCAGACTTTTTCATTTCTTCCTTCTAGGACTTCATTTTTTTCTTATCACACAAATACTGTTTCATTGTAGAAACCCATGAAAACACAGGCGAGCAAAGAGCAAAGGCCAGAGGCTCGTGCCCGCAGGCGCCCTCCCCCTGCTCCCCTCCCGCGCGCCCGCCCGCAACCCGCGCGCAGCACATCCTCGTGCGGCTCTAGTCGCAGTAGGTTAAGTCGTGTCCCTGCAACGTAACTGCCGCTACACCGACAAGCTCTAACACCGTTCGTGGTGTGACTTTGGGGTACCCCGGTCAGTGACAAGCGGGAACCACCATAAACTGTGACAAATGACTCATAGGTCATTCTGCAAGGTGGGGAGTATAAGATGCGGCAGGGGTCATGAAGCATCCAGGGGCCCCCACCTCTTGCACAGGTCTGTGGAGCAGGCCGGGCATGATGGGAGCTAGAGCTGGAGCACGTGCTCTGTTTAAGAATGTTCCAGAATGTTAGCTGGCCCCACCCTCTTTTTGGAGCTAAACTTGCCCCCTTGGTCTCCAGTTTAAGAGCTCTGGTCATGCCATATCTGGCCCTACACTGGTTTTCTCTCCCTCCACATTCCGTGACAAACCAGCAGGGCTGGCTCTTCTCACCCCTGTTCTTGCCAGTGGCTTTTATCCTGCAGGTGACTTGGGCCTTTTCTCCTTGTCCTAGATCGTTGGGATCATTACACGGCACAACCTGACATACGAATTTCTGCAGGCCCGGCTGAGGCAGCACTACCAGACCATGTGAGGGGCCAGCTCCCCCTCTCCCGGGGCTGCCTGGCCAGGCAGCTCGCTCACTCCAGCCAGCACAGCTGGCTGGGGCTGCACGGAAGATTCCTAGTCATCCTCCTCCTGGAAAGCCTGGCGTCATCCAATACTTTGCTGGTCAGAGAACCTGGGGAGGATTTGGAACCGTCAGAGTCTGGACTTTCCTAACTTTCTCAGCAAGTATCTTCCCTTCCCTTCCCCGTGTCCCTACCCTCCAGTGTCGGCACAGGCCCACTGCAGTCCCCACTAGAGTCAGGACCAGGGCGAAAGTCAGGCAAACCGCTGGGTGGCACTCCGAGCAGTGTTCCTGCCCCATCTTTGCTGCTTTCCTAGAGATCCCAGCTGTTGCCGTAGATGTATGGAGGGACCTCGGCCAAGGCAAACACTGGGGCGGGGAGGGTGCGCCAGTTGCAAGTTCAGTTAATGACTAGATTTAGAAACTGGGCACTGAGAAAATTCTCATGTTTTAGGGAGGCCTTCCTTTGTTGGGACTCTTAATTCCGTATCTTCTCTAGTTCATTTTAAGGGAATGTTCTGCTTGATAGGTGTGAGCAGGTGTTCCGGTCTTGCTCCTATGGTTTGAATCTCCTTGGAACCACTACGTACCAGAACCACAAAGCATTAAAATCCCTCTGATAATATCTGAATGATAAATCTGATAAGAGGGTCAGATTTCCATCCACCTAGTTGGTAACATTTCAGCTTTCTTTCCTTTTGTAAATGATTCATGGTCTCCTATTAACACATTTCTACCCTGATTCTTTTCATCTCCATGAATTACTAAACTTTCCTTAAGATTTTATCCTGTCTTCTGATGAAACAGCCACAGCTCGAAGGGTTTTGGCATCACCTGCTAAAGTTAGCTGAAAGCAGGGCACCCATAGATAAAACAGCTTCACTGAGCTCTGGGGAAGGAGGCAACTCCTGAGCCAGTGACCACCCAAAGGTACACACTGTGATGACGCAGATGGTTGGTTCGAGGAAGAAGGTGTGTGCCCTTCACAGATGTCTCTCACTGCCCTGCTCTTAGCTTTCCCAGCCTACCCAGAAACGTCGGGAGGGTCTCCGCACTGCAGGGAGGTGGGGAGGGGAGATGCTCCCTGCCAGCATGTGGCTGCGGGTTTTAGCATTAAGCATAGGAACGGTCCCCTCTTTCGGTGACTTCATTTCTCTCCAGGCTGGTTGGTCACCTCTCAGACTAGGTACCCAGAGTGAGCTTCCAGGCATCTGGCGTTTGTACATATCTTCCCCTAACTACCACGTGTTTGTGAGCGTCTTGGCCCCGTCGGGCGTGCTTGGGGCAGACATACTTTGGGACTCAGGATGGCATTGATCTGCATTTAGTGTTTTTCAAACCATAGAAGTTGCCTGCTGCCTTGGTGCCCGGCCCTGGCAATGCTGTCCTCTCGCCCGCATTTTCCCAGGATGCACCTGACTTGTGAAATGGGGATGATACTCCCAGTAAATAGTTCAGGAGATCACAAGGACCAAAAGGCAAAACCCTTGTAAATGTGATTGTGTTCGATGAGCTGCCGCTTTACTTTATGGTGGTGTTCAGAGCTGGGCCACCTTTCTTCCTCTTATTAAGAAGGAAACCAATTGCCCAAGTCAGGAGAACGGCATGACCACCCATTGCAGACATTCCATCCCTCTTTGCACCCCTTCCTGGAATTGGCAGTGCCGATGCCCTGCAGGAGGACCCCTGGCTCTGGAGGGCTGGGTCACTGGCCGCTTGCCTCGAGGCTGCCACTGGTGAACGTTGTTGGAACTTATCCCTCGTGCACATCGTGTTGTGTTTGAGTCACTGGATATTTTGTTCCCGTCAGTTTAGCCAGAGATAGACAGTAGAATGCAAATGCCTCCCTCCCCCCGAACTGACTGGATGGCTGCCAAGGAGGACCCACACCCAGGCCCCTCTGCAAAGGCACGTGGTTTCTTCTCCTCCCTCTGCATCTGCCCTCTCCAGATAAGCCCAAAGACAACACCTTCTTCACTCGTGACAAGTAACCGTAAGCTTTGCTCCTTCAGTGTCTGTAGAGTAGAAAGCAGCGTCTGCGGCATCACCTATTAAACCTGCCCTGCCGGCTACCGGTGATAAGGCACCTCGATGAAACAGCAATACCCAGAGGGGAGTCTGGGGTGGCTAGAGGTGGTTTTCTGTGTTTCGTCCCCAGCGTGGTATTTCGTGGCCCCCCAGCTGGGGCGGTCAGGGAGCGGGGCTGACAGGTCCCTGCTCCTGACGGGGCCAGTGCACTCTGGGGGATGATGTGCTCGTGGCCTCGTCTAATAGCTCCCAGCTAGAATGGACACTTGCTCGGCCCAGCAGATGGCCTGCCAGATGGCATTTCTGGTGCAGAATTGTGCACTGACATGACCCTGGGTGACAAGACCTTCTGAAAAGGCCGGAGCGCCCCTCTCCCCCCCGCCCTGCAGTGTTGATGTGCAGTATCCCCCAGCCCCTGTGGACCTTGGTCGCTTCGACAGTCGCAGCTTCCTTTTTTGTTTGCACTGTTTATATAGTAATGTGAGCTAATCCCTGTGTATATAAAGTGTTTTCTTTTTTTAATTTGTAAAGTGCTATTTTTATTTGAACTTTTGGAACTTGAGAGTTCTCATTGTAACCGTAACATGTCAGAATAAAACATTTCCATCTGTGTCCTTTAGCCTTTTATCTCCACAGTGTTCTTTCTTTCAAGGGTTCTTGGTTTTTGTTTTACTTCTTCCCTAATATGTACAAACTGCAGCTCTAGGAAGTAGTTCTGTAGTGTCAGATTTCCCCGCACGGAGCTGCCCAGCAGGGCTCTTCGTTCACAGGGTTCACTTACCCCTACTGGGCAGCTACCTTAGTAAGACTGAATTTAGTCCTGTGGATCTTAGCAAGAGTCACTAGTCTCCACTGTTTGTTTCTCCCTTCAAATGAGCGCTGTTCCGTCTTGTTTACTGATCGTCTCCTGTAAAAGCTTCTCTTCCTGCCAGCGCCCGCTTCCCCGAGCACCAGATGGAGAAGCACGATTTCCTCACGGTGCTGTGCTTAGGGTCTTACCCACAGACACAGTCCCCCAATGTCTGACCAGAAGAGATGAGATCTGAAATCGGTGCTGGGCTGCAGCTGGGGAGACCTGTGGCTAGCTTCCGTCTGTGCCATCTGCCATGGCTTTGATCCACTTGCATTTGGTTTTGCAAGAAGTGTAACTTTCTCTGTCTCTGATCTGCCCCATGCTGCCATTCCACCAGGGTCAGAAGCGGTCCCAGTCAGTCCAGGCTCTTCTGCCTGTCCCCTGGTGTCCTCTTGGTTCCAGGGGCGTTTTCTGCCATGGGTAGTTGTCAGTTTCAGTCAGTTCTATCCCATGAGAATCCTGTGTTATGGCGACAGCTTGGAGTGTGCCCAGCTACACTCTTCCCCTCGTAGCAACCCGTGGCCCCAGTGCCAGACCACAGGAGCGAAGTTTGGACAGGTCCGTCTCTCTTGCCCTTGTCAGTCATTCTCCGCTGCCTGGTTTTCCGCCCTTTGGGATTTGAAGCCTGAGTAGGGAACGTGTGGATTGGAGGTGTTAGATTAGAGCTCTCCCTCCACCTCCACCCCTTAACCATCAGTTCACATACAAGGAGCAAATTGCTACTTTGTTTCCTCTTTTCCCAATTTCCCTACAAGACCAAGACAGTTTGGCCAACATTGATGGAGCCTCAAGTGGGAATGCTGAAGGGGCATTTGCAGTCTAGGGACACAGACACAGTCACATACAAGTCAACTCATAAGTTACTTGTAAAATTCCTCCCACCAAGAGCCTAATTTGTGCTGGGCTCGTGGCTTCAGGGAAGGCTTCAGGGAAGAAGTGGCGTTCACAATGAGCACTGAGGAGTGAGGAGAATGTCCTCAGGGGGACGGGGTAAGGGGTATCCCAGGTGGAAGAAACAGCAGAAATAAGGGCACAGAGGAGGGCGTGTAGGTGGGGCAGGTGTCGAAGGGTCACAAAATCTGAAAGTGGGGTCTGTGGAGGGAACGGGGCTGGCGGGAGACCGGTTAGAGTTCTCCCTGTGTAAGGTGAACTTAGTGCCTGGTATTTGCTGCCTAGGACAGAATTCCCTTTTCAGAAGCAAACACAAAACACTGCTTTTCCAGTGGCTCCCACTTCAGTAAATACAGGTCCAGGCCTCTTGGACCCAAGTAGGGGAAGACCACAGCTGTTTTCCAGGGGTGTGCGTCAGTGCACAAAAGGCGCGTAAACTTGCGGTTTGTCCGCGTAGCAAACGTTTGTTTCTTTCCTTTCCTCGGTTTGTAAGTGCAACGCTGCCTACTCTTCAAAACTAAAAGTGCCGTTCACTTAGCTGCAGCAGCTAACCCTCTCAAATGTGTCACGGAAAGTCTGGTTAGTACTCTCATTTTCTAAATGTGCCCCCCCCCCAAAAAAAACCCTGTAACCAAAAAGCACTGGGAGTGCAAAAGTTGCCTATTGAGTACAAGCTACAGTAGGTGTAACCAGGAAGAGTCCAGATGTTTGTGAATTTCCTTTTCAGTAAATAAGTGCCTCGAATGTGAGCAAGTCTGATTAAAAATAAATGCCCCTTTGGTGTCCTGCGGCTTTTTCAGGATCTGTGACTGTGGCTGGAAGGCAAGGCAGAGCAGGTTGAGAACTGCAATTTGAGTGTCCTCCGCCCTCAAAAAAAAAAAAAAGAGGGAGGGAGGGAGAAATGAAAGGAGGAGAAAGAAGCTAGGCATTCTTTGCTCTGACAGAGGGTAAAATGAGGAGGAGTGTTGGGCTGAATTCCCATCCTCTGGGATACGAAAGAAATCACACCAACTCAATCAAGCCTTTTGTCTTCTGTCCATGGTTCTGAAGTTTATTCATTTTTCAAACTGCTTTCAGAAACAGGTGAGGGTCTACCCTAAAATTTAATGCATCTGGTTGGAGAGACCAGGAAGCCACAATGAGACCAGCGTATCTACATTTAGCATAAAATGTGAGAAATGTTGACAGGAAGAAGCTGCAGCTCGAACAGGGTGCTCATCACAACTCAGCTTGATGGCAATGGGATGAGACAAAGTCGCGTGAGAGAGCCCGAGGATGAGAGACTCTCGCCGTCCGCCCCGGGGCCTGGCCCGCCTTTTCCTCCTTGGCTGTTATCTCCGGTACTACAAAGAGAACACAGAACACAAACATATTCAGCTCGGAGACCTGACTCAACTGGAGAAGTCGGCTTCACGCGTGACTGTCGGACCAGCTACTTCCCACCAGGCCGCACCCGAGCCCGAAGACCCTTTGAGTTTCATGAACTGGTGAACAAGTTGCTCATTAAAGCTAATTTCATTTACTTTCACTTAAATCCTCCGGATCTTGCAGTTCTAGAGAGTAACATGAACTGCCAATCAGCAGCGCAAAGGTGACCTGGCCCTGTGGATATTCTAACTTCCCAGTGCTAGCGGGAGTAACTTTTTCTTTTGGCATTTTCTCAGCCATTGTGGCTGTGTAGATGGCTTTGCCCTGGGACTCACGGAGCACCCTCCAAGTTGGGACAGAAATTCAGAGTCCCTTCCCTGCTGGAGGTGTCCCCTGGTAGGATCCTTTGACAAGGTTTAACCCTCAACAAAACCACAATTTTCTTCCTCCCCATCCCATTTCCATCCCCAGTTCCTCTTACCCGGAAGCTGTTGCAGCCCAGTCCACTCTGGGCTCCAATCCTGTCGATCCTGCCCCCGAAGCAGCTGGACCTCCGCAGGCTCCGAGGGGCAGCGAGCAGCGCCCTCAGCTTGCTTTTCAGGAGGGCGGATCTGTCGGAGGAGTCCCAGGGGCCCCGCCCGAGGGCACCCCCCTCTCTCTGGGCTGGGCTGACCTCCCCGGCCCAGGGAGGCACCTCGGGGAGGGGGCTCAGAGCTGCTCCAGCATCATCGTTCTGCTCACTTAGAACTTGCGGGGGCACAGCCTCATCTTCTAAAGACACCTTGTCCTCCAAATGGTCCAGCAAATTCTTTACGAAAGGGAAATACAAGGAAAGTGAGAGGCCTCGCTGACTTGGGGAAAATCAACAGGAATGGGCACAGTGTCAGAAAGCCCCCGGTCCCAGAGTGTGCCCCCTTTCCTGCCCTACCTTGAAATCCATCAGGTCTGCGTTGGACACAGCATTGTACACGGGGTTAGCTTCAGATCGGCCTGGGAGCTGAAATGCCAGGAGGAGAAGGAAGCCCACGGCGATGGTGGAGAAGGAGCCCATGCTGGCGTTGGCCAAGGAGCGATCCGATGCTTGCTGCCTTGCGTCCTTCTCCTCTGGCTTCGCTCTCCAGGCCTTCATCCGTCCCTGTCTCCCGGCTGCCCAGCGCCTCCTCTTTTTATAGACCCCAGCTCCCCAAGCGCGCAAGAGGGACGGAACCCTCCCCATTCTGTCACTTGCAGCGATAAAGCGACTGAGTGAGGAGCCAGCAGAAGATGCCCTTTTAAAGTTATCAGTCCACCAGGGCTTGTTGCAGCCCCTCTGCCTTGGGCAGCCCAACGGCCCCCGGACCCTCGGCTGCAAGAGCCACATTCTTGCTGACTTGCCTCAAGAGGCTCCCACTTCAAAGGTGTGAGAAGAGCAAAAAAGAGTCCTTGGTTATCTCACTGCCGCGCCTCAGGATTCTTTCTCCACCACGCTGGGACCCGTGCGAGGAAGCAGAGGGTGACAGTTGGCCTCTGCCCAGCTCCCCCGGCTTGTTTGTGGCTCAGCTGTCAGGGACTCCAAATAAGGGCGGGAGAGGAGGAAACGGCAGGCAGGCGGCAGCTCGGGACAAATGAGCCCAGACGCTGGAGCTGGCCTCACACCTGCCTCACTGCCCATGGCAGTCCCGTCCACACCCAGGTGAAAGGAGTTCTTTTTCAGAGTATTATTAAGTCAGCAGGAACTAAATGTGATGAAGCCCTCAAGAATTTGGCTGCCAAATATAAACACCAAGGAAAGTAGGGGGGCACAGTCATTCCAAAGCTCCTCCTCCGCAACCTACAACCCACCTCCAAGGTGTTGGGGGCTCAGCAGGTGCTGCCACGTTCATTCCTTCCCCTGGCTGTTTATAGAAGCTCATTCTCTTATAGTGTGAAGCTTGCAACGCCCCCTTCCCAGGAAAGTGCCCACGGTGAGTGAGTTGGCCGACGGAGGGAGGGAAGGGCCGAAGGTGGCGGTTTCCCCTGGTGCCTTCCACGTCCTTCCCTGAGGCCAGGCAGGTGACTGAGCCACCAAGGCCTCAGTTTCCCTGGCCCCCAAAAGAGGCAGTGAGGCTGTCCATGTTTAAGGAGTGGCCCCCATTTGCTAAGCAAGGGACTCAGCGCTAGCTGTCACCATCCGATGCAATGTACAGCAGGAGAGCACTGAATTCAGGAGTCGAGAGATCTGCATTGTAGCCCAAAACAAACCAGTTGCTTACATCTTCGGGGCCTTATTTTCCTCTTCTGTAAAATGAGGAAACTGTAAGAACCTGCCCTGCCCACCTCTCAGGGCGGTCGCAGGGCCCGCGTGAGCTCAGAACGCGTCATGCGCCTGCAAGTGCGGGCGCTCGCCCCCAGCGCTTGCTCGTGAGGAGCCGGGCGCTGTGCTGAGAGCTGTGTGCGGACGATTTCATTGTTATCGCCATCCCCAGGAGTAGGCTGCATTGTCTCCATTTGGGGAGGGACAGAGCTGAGCCCGAGAGGCTGTCACTTGCCCAAGGCCACTGAGCACGTAAGTGGCAGAACAAGAGCTGGGACCCCAAGTCTGACACTGACGTCTGCGTCTTAACCCATTTCCAGTAGCGTGCTTCCTCCTTGCCCTTTGGCTGCCCTCCCCATTAAACACCCCCATCCCCACCTCTCAGGCGCCCCTGAGCAGCTCCTGCACCCCCCACACGCAGGGCAGGAGCCTCGTGTGCGTCCCACGTCTGCGTGTGTCTGGCCTCTCTCGTCTCAGACTACCTCAAGGAGAGGGCTGCATCCAATCCCCAGGACCCATTTCCACACTTAGCATGTTTTACTCTATTCCTTGGAAGCTCAGAAAGTGTGTGTGGAATGACCAGCTCTGTCCTGGCCAGATCTGTCCCCAGCTGTGCTGACCTCTTGGTTGACCAGATGAAGAGGCTCTTCTGGGCCATAAGGCGGGAAATCAGGGCAGTAAGTGGCCAGAGGTCAAAGAGGTGTCCAGGGTGATGTTATCCTAAGAGGGAAGGGAAAGGGGCCCTTTTCAGCAAGCTTGGGGTTTGGGGCACCTGATTTGGGTCAGCCGATCTCAACTTGCAATTTGAATTGAGTGCAATTCGAAGTAGGAGCTCTGGGGGTAGGAACGTGTGGTATCCTGACGAGTCCCTGGAATGTGCACACAGCTTAATTGCACGGTTGGCGGGTTATTATTAGCAAAGAGGACTCAGTGAGCAGCCTGGGGGACTCATGCTGCTTGCTGTGTGCGTCACACGCCTGTATCCTGGAGACGCCCTTTGAGACAGGCCTTTGATGCAAGCCAAGGCTTCCGTAGCAGGTGGCCGCTGGCCCACTGCTGCTCCTCTGTCCTCAGCTGCTTCTGAAGTCTGTAGGTGGCCCAAGGAGAAGGAGAAGTCCCATCCAAGGTTCCAGAAAGAGAATTTCAGCGTCTGCCCAGCTGCTTTCATTAAAGTCACTTTTCCTTTTCCAGAGTGCAGCTGGAGTGAGACATGTGTGTTATTTGCTGAGTTTCTTCTCTTAGGACTTTTCTATTTGGTGAGGGGAAGAAAAAGGATATCCAGTCGTGCTGCCCTGAGGGCTTTGCCTAGAACCGGCATCACCTCCTCCAGGAACAGCGTCCAGTAAGCCCGACAGTCTGCAAAGGCACTTACCCAAGGCTTATTAAAGCCTTTGACATGAGTCTGAACCGGAAAGTGGCTTGACACAATTTCTCCTCTTTTCCCTGTTCCTGCTCAACCTACGGGGTGTGCAGAGGAGCGAATACTTACTAGGTGTTTAGAAGCCAGCCTGTAGGGGTGAGAGGAGAAGAGCAACAAGCACAGAAAGCCAGGCCCAGCCCCCACCCCCACCACTTCCACTAGCTGAAAAATCAAAAGCTCTTATTGCAATGACTCAGTCATCTTAGTCGTGGGATGGAAAGAGCATTGCAAATGGGCAGGAGAATCCAGAATTTGCGTATCTCTAGTTTCTAGCCCAGAGTTTGGTTTTATGACTCTCCATGGGGATGCCGTGGGCTGCTGCAGGGGAGCCTGGAGTGTGCAATGTCCCATGTGTGCAGACTGGCACGAAAACCCCATCACATTCACGGCATGATTCTGTCAGACCCAAATGGTCTAAAGCAGAAGCCCCAGTTGGGAGAAATTGGTAAGACACTGTGATATATTTAGGGATGATTGTTTCTGACTTTGAAAACAGTGTTTTGTTTCTTTGGTACAATATGGAGGTTACTGAGGGTTGGAAGGTGGGGACAGGTTCCCTAGAAATCAAAGCCCAGGGCAAAAAGTTCACTTGCCAAAGCTTTATGGGGGTTGCTATTCAAGGGAAGCAAGGTAGGGATGTGTTAGTTAGCTACTGCTGTGTAACAAATTACCCCAAACCTTAGCAGCTTAGAACGACACACGTCTATTATCTAATAGTTTCTATGGATCAGGAATCTGGCCCTACTGGGCTGGGTACCCCTGGCTCAGGGCTCTCTCAGGCTGCAATTAAGATGTTGGCTGGGGCCCAGCCCTGTGGCTCATGCCTGTAATCCTAGCACTGTGGGAGGTCAAGGCAGGAGGATCACTTGAGGTCAGGAGTTTGAGACCAGCCTCAGCAAGAGCAAGACCCCATCTCTATTAAAAATAGAAAAATTAGCGGGGCATGGTGCCCATGCCTGTAGTCCCAGCTACTCGGGAGGCTGAGACAGGAGGATTGCTGGAGCCCAGGAGTTTGAGGTTGCTGTAAGCTAGGCTGACGCCATGGCACTGTAGCCCAGGTGACAGAGTGAGACTCTGTCTCAAAAAAAATAAAAATAAGATGTTGACTGGGGCTGCAATCATCTCAAGGCGTGTCTGGGAGACCATCTGCCTGCAGGCTCACTCCTGTCGACAGGCTTCAGGTCCTTGCTGGCTGTTGGCTGGAGACACCAGTTCTTTGCCGCGTGGGCCTCTCCATAGAGAAGCAACCGACTGCCATCAGGTCAAGCAAGAGAGAGGGCAAGAGAAGTTACGGGAGCCACAGTCCCTTTGTAACCTAATGGTGGAAGTGACACCCGTTGTTTTTGGTGTACGGCACTGTGTTCATTAGAAGTGAGTCGCTGGGTCCTGCTCACTCTCTAAGGGAGGGGGTTGAACACCAGGAGGCGAGGCCCTTGGGGCCGTCTCATGCCCGCACAGGTGGGGAAGGAGGGAGAGCAGGTATAAGCGACATGTTGCCTTGCCAGCCGCAGCTTTGCAAAAACACCCTGGTGAGGGCTCCAGAGGGCTTCAAGGAGCAGCTGGGGAGGGAGACGATGACAGCGCAGCGTCAGGGTCCTGCGGCTGCTGGAGCAAGTCCCACAGCCTTGGGGCTTAGAGCAACAGAAATCTATTCTCTTACAGTTCTGGGGGCTGGGACTCTGAAATCAAGGTGTTGGCTCCCTGTGAACCTGCAAGAGGGGATCCTTCTTGCCTCTTCCAACTTCGGGTGGCTGCCAGCAATCCTGGTGTTCCTTGGCTTGTGGCTGCATCTCTCCAATGTCTGCCTCTGTCATCACCTCCCTCCCTGTGTCTCTTCTTGTCTTTTTTTTTTTTTTTTTTTTTTTTTTTGAGTCAGAGTCTTGCTCTGTTGCCTGGGCTAGAGTGAGTGCTGTGGCGTCAGCCTAGCTCACAGCAACCTCAAACTCCTGGACTCAAGCAGTCCTTCTGCCTCAGCCTCCCGAGTAGCTGGGACTACAGGCCCACACCACCATGCCTGGCTAATTTTTTCTGTTTTTAGTTGTCTGGCTAATTTCTTTCTATTTCTAGTAGAGACGGGGTCTCACTCTTGCTCAGGCTGGTCTCAAACTCCTGACCTCGAGCGATCCTCCTGCCTCGGCCTCCCAGAGTGCTAGGATTATAGGCGTGAGCCACTGCACCCAGCCTTCCCCTCTTATAAGGACACTAGTCATAGCGTATTAGGAGCTCACCCTACTCCGGTGTGACCTCATCTTAACTAATTACATGGACAATAACCCTACTTCCAAAAAAGGGCACGTTCTGAGGTTCTGGGAGCTGGGATTTCAATATATCTTTTTCAGGGACATAATTCAGCTCATAAGAAGCACTTGACCTTTAGGCCCCTTTCCATCTCCTGTCTCCCGCTGGTCAACACGCCACCCCCACCCCAGGAGTGCACGCCGTTGACTCCTGCACTTCTGGGCTGTGTTAACTCAGATCCTCGGGCAGTGACCAGGGAAGCCAGGGATTCCTCAGTCCAGCCCTCCCACGAACTGGCTTGGCAATCTCTCCTCGCCAGTTGGCAGCGCTTGTAGGAGCGTTTGGTATGGGAGCGGGGAAGGTGGGAGGGGCAGGTAGCAGCTGTGAGCACCACATCCGCCATTGCTGGAGCTGCATCTGCTGGTGAGCCGGAGGCACGGGCCAGCCAAGCAGGTGGGAGGCAGCACTTGGGTGGCTTCAGGACACCACTATGTCCCAGCACCTGACACAGAGCTGACGCACAGTGGTCCTTCGGGAAGTATTTTCTGAAGGACTGAACCAGCCAGTTTGCCTTCGGTGCCTGTCCTACCTGCCCCCCATGCATATCTGAGTGCCACCACTGCCCCTTGCCCTCCCTGGGGACCTCACAGGGAGGGGAGTTGCCCTCCAGCTGAAGCATGCATGTTCTGCGCTCTCTCCTGATGCAGAAAGATCCAGATCGGAGAGCCTGTTGTGGGGAGGCCAGTTAGTGAGTGGCGAGGGCCGGAACCAGAAGGGGAGTGTGGGATGGAGTGCCTGAGATGCTACACGGAAGGAGGCAGGGGTGTCCTGTCTGCTTGGGTGGTCCAGCCAGAGGACAGTGAGGAAGTTGCCAAGGGCTCAAGTTATCAAGGGTGGGCCCCGGGGGAAGGTCGAATCATGTGGGAGTGCCCTAGTGTAGGTTCTCCTGAACCTGAGGCAAGGATTCAAGTGTAGGTGGTTTAATTTTGGAGACAATCCCAGGAAATGTCAGCAGAGAGTGGGGGAGTGACACAGGGAACGTAAGAAGTCAGCGATCACCGGGGACAAGCCGTGCCTAATCTCCCCTCTCACAGAGAACGCTGAACAGATATCAAACAGGTGGCACTTGTGAACTGAGCGAGCTGGGTCTTTCAGTGCCAGCTCCCGCCAGACACTGACTGAGCACTGCTGCTCAGGGTGGATGTCAATCTCCCGGCACGTCCTGCCTGCCCCAAGGAGCCCAGCGGCTCGGCTGCCAGAGAAGGTCCTCAGGCAGAGAGTGCGGTGCTGCCAGGTGGAAACGGCATTCATATGCCCTGAAGCAGCGAGGCCAGGTGCTCTGGGTCTCGGCAGGGACAGGAGAGCTAGAGGCAGGAGCATGGGGGCCGGTGTCTGGGGGCAGACACGGAGTTTGGTTCTAGAACTGCTCCAGGACATCCAGGCAGCCTACAGGCTGGCTCCAGACCCAGTGAGAGAAATGGATCACTTAGTGGAATAAGGCTGATTATTTAAGCCAAAGCAGTAGCTGAGAAATCATAGAGAGAGAGGAACAGAAGGCTGAGAGCTACAACATGGTCAAAGACAAATGGCCAAGTTTATGATTTGGTTTAGACTTGCTCTGTGGGAAGAGAAACGCGTTTTTTTTCTTGCCAAAGATCATTCTCAGAAGCGTCAGATCTGCCGCAAGAGGGATGGAGAGGGGCTCAGCATTCCTTGAAAACATCAGGGCTGCAGAATCGCTGACATGAGAGGAAATATTCAGGCCCAACATTGTCCCGACTTCTGTGACCAAAACACTGGAGACCCAGCAAAGACAGCCCACCCTCTACTGAAGCCTCTTCCAGCTCTGAAGCCATGGACTAAATCTCCTCGGGACTGTTTTCACCAACACATCTTTCTGGAAAGATCACAGTGACAAGCATCTGTGGAGGTAGATCATTTGGCAGCTGCTTAGCGGACGAGGTTGATAACCGGCAGTCAGGGAGCTTAAGGCCACGGCTGCAGCTCCGAGGGGAAGGACGAGGGAGGGCTGCTCCCAGGGCGTCCATCCGCAGGCGGTGCGCACCCTGCAATGGGGCTCAGTGAGACGCCACCCACTACCCGGCCTCCAGCCGTCACAGCTGGCTCCTTCACGGGTCATTCTGGGGTCCTGTCTCCTGGACCTTTGCTTGGGGAGAAGACCCAAGTAAGAGGATGTCCGTTCGTACAGTCTCCACCACCTGAGCCCTGTTTGTGGTTGCGCCGGACTCACCTGGAAAATTCTGAAGTGCTGAATGGCTTTGGGGAGTGGAGACTCTAGGAAGGGCTTGGCCTCATCCCCTGAGCAGAGGAGAAAGGCCGCCAGCAGAGAGTGGCCCCAGATGTTGAACTGAGGGATGCCATAATAAGGGGAACTTCCATTCCCACAGCACTGGAAGGTCCCACCTACTTCACTGGCTTGGAGAAACCTGTGTGGGACAGTGGTTAGGGTCCCGGGCACTTGAATCTTGGCTCTGCCGCTTGCTAACTGCACGACCCCGAGCAAGTTACGTGACCTCTCTCTGCCTTTGTTTCCCCAGCTGTAACATGAGGGATAATAAGAGTCCTAACTTCTCAGTCGTTGTAAGGGCTGTGAGAGTTAATGGAACTGTGCCTGGTGCATGAATGAAGCCTTTATAAATGTTAACTATTCTAACATCCCCGCCCTCCCTGGGTCAGAAACAGACAAAGATGACTCACAGTTAGCTGGAAAATAAGCCGCTCCCGAAACCTCATTTTAAAACAATCTTAACTGCTCTCATCAGGTGCCCGTCTCTGACGTGCGCTGGGTTAAAATGAGAACTAACACAAAGACCCGCCCCTCTCTTTCCCTTCCACTCAAGGAAACATCAGATGGGAAAATCAGGAAGGCGGTGAGAGCACAGTTCAAGGCCAGGAGTGTGGGGCTCAAGAGTCAGAGAACAGAGGCTCGAGGGTCCCTCGGACGTCTGCTCAAATCCCAGCGGTAGCGCCTAGTGGCTGCGAGCTCTCTGGTAGGATTCTTGGTTTTTCTGGGTCTCGTTGTTCTCATCTGGCAAATAGGGATAATAGCAGTGCTGACCTCATGGCAATTTACCCCTCAGCTCAGGCATGAACGGCATTCAGGGAAGGGGAATGGCAGGAGGCCCTTCCTGGGAGCCTGGAGGCAGGAGAGGCTCCTTGGCATGGCCTGGGTGGCCTGGAGCTAAAGATGTATGGAGGGGAACCCACAGAGGGGAGGCCTCCCTGCCGGTTAGGGCACCAGCAGGATGCTGATGGCTGTCTCCTTTTCTCTCTCTGGGGTGGGGAAGAAGTGATGAGGCAGCCCCAGGGAGGCTGGGAGGGACGCCCTGGAAAGCTGGGCCTTGTGTCAGCCCCTCTGCCCTTGTGGGCTGGGGTTTTGAAGGTCTTTCCAGGGTGACATCAGGAATTGGAGGTTTGAAGCTGAAATTTGGGGCAGGATGGAGGGCTCACTGCTATTCAGGAATGCAAATGAGCCAGCATGTCATACACGCTGACCCCAACCTCTGACATTGCAGCTTAGACCTTCTACAAACAGCAATTGCCAGGGACAGTACTTTACTGGCAGAGTTCCAGGCAGAGGGAAGACTGGTGGGGCAAAGGCCTGGACACACACCCTGAGGTTGCACCGATACGTCAGGGCCTAGTCCACGCGCAGGAAGAAACTGACCTGCTTCGAAAAGTAGCTTCCGGAAAGTGTCTCTTGCAGAGCATTATAAACCCAAAAGAAAAGAAAGCCCCGCCACCCCACTCGACTAGCCCATGAGGCTGTGTCCCTACCCCACCATTAAGACACCACTGGGACCTTCAAGAAAAGAGAATGCTTTGTGTTTTTTGGTTTGGTTTGGGTTTTTTGAAAGGAGGGATTATTTTCAATGTGCAGAGATAAATCAGATTCGAAAGATAAAACTTACAATGTTGACTTTATTTCACCATGGAAATTTTGTGCTCAAGGTTAAGAAACCATCTTATATGAAACAACCAAATAACCAAATAAATAAATAAATAAATAAAAATAAATAGGAGTCATTTCAAAGGGGTCCTGAGGTTGGGGAAAGAGCCCCTTGTGGAACCAGAAGCAGGTGTCTGTGGCCAGGACTTCCTCTTCCCTCTTAATGTCTCCTGAGCACTGTGGGGAGAAGGGAGGGGGTGACAGTGGGTTTAGGGCGGGAGACTGAGGCGGGAGCTGAGCTTCCCCACACCATGCACCACCTGCCACCCGCTAGTCATCAGTGATCTTGATGTTGAGGCTTTGGAATCATCCATCTCTCTGGGCCTCAGTTTCCTCATCTGTAAACTGGGGGTTCTCATTGCCCTGGTGACCCCGCTCTCTGCCTTTGAGGCGATAGTTTAGGGGAAACCGGGTGGAAGAATGTTTAGGACCCTTTTGCTCCAGGGAGGGGCTGCCAGACAAAGAACAGCGTCCACCCTAAGGAGAGTCTCCCCCTTGGATCAGAGAGGCAGGTCTCGGGCAGGATGTGGGTGGGGACTCGTGGGCATAGTCATGAACGGGCCCATGTTTAATATTTCCAAAAAGACACCCTTGGCCTTGAAGACTGTCAACTAGAAGGAGTGGTTCCAGGTGTCCTTTTCTCAAATAGTGTGGTCTCCAGAGAGAACAAACCCGGAGCTGACTCTAATGGTGGCACATGTCAGAAGGTGGTCGGGAGCCCCAGGTGGCAGGTGGGGGCTCACCATTGCAGCCCAGGCTGCTGTGGGAGCCGATCCGGTCCAGCCTCCGCCGGAAGCAGCCTGAGTCGCGCATCATCTTGGGGCCTCGGAGGCTCCGCAGGAACTGGAGGGCGTTTTCGCTCGGCCCCAGGACGCCCTCAGCGGCTGCCTCGCGGGCACCCCAGGCTTCTGCAGGGCCCTGGATCTGCTGTAGGGGCTCCAGGGCCATCTGCTCGGCCTGCAGCTCGGAGACTTTGTCCGGCAGACGATCCAGCAGCTCCTGCGATGGGTAGGGGAGCCCAGGGGCCTCAGGAACCCGCGGGGGGCTGGCCAGCCTCGACGGCGCCCACGTGAACCAACTGCCTTGGGTATGGGGTCTGGGCACCCAATCATGACACTTTTTGGTTCCCTTATTACTGATTCCCAAGGGAAGGTGGGGACCCCTTGGGACAGTGGGTGGAGACCCTTTTAATTGCTGCTACCCAAGCCCTCCAGGCAGCCACATCTACGCAGTCCCTCTGCTCTCACCTGCATTCCAGACAGTTCCGAGGCTGAACTGGGGTCGCCCAGTGGGTGAGAATGACCTCCCAGCGGCGATAGGTGCAAGAAAAGGAGGAGCAGGAGCGCCTGGGGCAGTGCCGTCGTCGGGGGATTCATGTCGCTGGAGGGGCGGGAGTCGGCTGCTGCCGCGGCTGCGCTGCCTCTGGGTTTTCTGTCCCACCGCCTGGCCGCCCACGGTGCTCTCCTGGCTCCCGGGGCAACCGCCGCCTTTTATTCCTGGAGCTGGAGGTCGGGCCGGCCCTGCCCCACGGGGTTATCTCTGATTTATCAGCCACATTCCGGCCTGCTGAGCTCAGGGCGGACGAATGCGCCCCTCGGCGCCTCCCTGGAGGTGGAGACCTGGGAGAGCAGGCCTTGTTTAGAAATGGGCCGGGCTAGGGGTGGGAACCCGAGGGGGACACCAACACGTCCCTGTATCCCTCTTTCTCCCTTCCTGCAAAAATCCGGGCAGGGGGCGGCCCTAGCGTGGTGCTTTCCCTTTCCCCACCCCAATCGTTGCTGACAAGGGCAGGGAGAACCTCAGCGTTCAGAGCCCCGACGCAAGTGCGGGGCGCATGGGGTGACTCAGAGCGAGAACAGCCCCAGCCAAAACCCCGCCAAAAGCGCACCCTCCCTCCCCGCGCGGATTCATGTAACTCAGCACCCGCGGCTCCTCGCACCCTGCCGCGGATCTCCCAGGCGCCCTGGCCGCTGTCCGTGGTGCTGATCTCCCCGAGTGAACTTGGCCCGAACTCGCAAGATCTGCTCCCTTCAACCCAATTTCCAGCCAAAAAGACCTGCGTGGGACAGAGCAAGAGACCTCTGAGACCCCTCCCTACTTTCTCACCACCCCCCAAACCCACGAGCCTTACAGCACTGCAAGGCTGAGTCTCTAATATTAACTCATTAAAAGCCTGGGTGTGACAAAGGACCTCTGGAATGCTGACCCTTCTTCCATGCCTTAAAGGGAAGAGCAGATTCGGCTGGAATTTTGAGAGGCAAGGCCCAGAGATGAAGTAATCCAGGAATGCTTTCTATGGCATCTTCCCCAGGTGCCAACACCTCCTCTCCCACACCAAGCCAACATATGATGGAAAAAGCAAAGATAACTGGAAAGGTGGTTAACTACTTGGGGAGACAACAGAGGTACAGGGAGTGCCCCTCCCCTAGCGCTGTCTTCATCTGATCACCCATGAACTGATTCCCATGAGCAGGTAGTCTAGACTCCTCAATGTCTTTAGAAATGAGGGTCTGGGCCCAGTGCAGTGGCTCATGCATATAATCCCAGCACTTTGGGAGGCTGAGGTAGGTGGACTGTTTGAGGTCAAGGAGTTCAAGAACAGCCTGGGTAACATAGTGAGACCCCAACTCTGCAAAAACATAAGACAATTACACAGGCATGGTGGCATGTGCCTGAAATCCAGCTACTCAGGAGGCTGAAGCAGGAGGATCACCTGAGCCCAGGAGGCTGCAGTGAGCTATGATCATGCCACTGCACTCCAGCCTGGGCAGCAGAGTGAGACCCTGTCTCTAAAGAAAAAAATGTTTAAAGAAAAAAAAAGAAACAAGGCTTTGAAGAGAAATGGCCCTGGGAAGAGATATGGCAGCTTAAATAACCTTTTTAAGTATACGTGACCAATGTCACTACCCGTTCCAGAGAATTTATGTTAACAAGGAGCAGGGTTGGGTGGGGGCTGTCTAGGAAGGGAGGTGGGTTATAGCAGAGATGCGGGAAAGGGCAGCAAGAAGAAACTCGGACCTCTGAGCAAATCGTACCTAAAAAGAGCAGCTGCTAGGCATTGAGAAATTTACCATTATTCTTCTTCATTTTTCAGACAAGGAAACTGAGCTCAGATGAATTCATCTACCTTCCAAAGGTCACACAACTGACAAGTGGTAAAGCCTGGATTCTGAGTCAGGCATTCTGACTCCAGACTTGAAGCTCTTAATCACTGCCAGGGTAATTGCAAGGTGTTTCTACAGGAAGAAAACACAGAGGAATCCCTTGTCATCGATGCAGGCTCGGGGAGCTGTGCCAGGGTGATGTGTGAGTCTGGTGGCTGTGTGTGCGGGGGGAGCATGGCGAGTGGCTCAGATGAGCACTTTGCAGATGAGGATGGGGATGGGTAAGGACTGTGTAAAGATGCCAGTCTTGGAAAGGTTCTCGGGGCTGGGGCAGTGTGCGTGCGTGTGTGTGCCCACACCTTCATTTTAGCGCAGTGAAACAGATTGTGGAATTCGGATCTCCAGAACTAAAGGAAAATGAATCCGTGTTATTTTAAACCAATAAGCTTGTGAGACTCTGTCTCAGCAGGAGTAGGAAACTAACAATACAAAGCCCTAACTGTGTATATGTGTAAAATGCCCAGCACAGCACCTGGCAGATATTGAGCGCTCAGAAAGGTTGTGGTGGTGACAGTGTCGGTTCTCACCAGTGTCAAACCCTAGGTGTTAGGTGCTGGCCACAAAGAAATACGATCTTTACTTCATTCAACAAACCTTCACTGAGGGCCTGGGGTCGAAGCAGTCCAGAGCCCAGACTGAAGTTGCCCTGCCTGGACTCAATCTCACCTCCTCTTCTTCCTACCTGTGTGACCTGGGGCAAGTTCCTCCCTGTCTCCTCTGGTTTTCTCGGGCCTGCCTCACAGGGCTGTTGTGAGGATGAAATGAAACTGTGCAGGTAAAAATCTAGTATTTCTGTAGGAGCTGGGGATACAAAACGGACAGGACTGCCCTTGCCACTGGGCACTGCCAGTGCGGGGGGCGGGGGATGGCTGACACGGCAGTGAGTGACTGGTACAGCCATGAGTCCTGGCTGCTGTGAGCACAGCAGGAGCACCTGGGCAAGGAGGGAGCTCACTGGAGACGGTGGTGCTGGGTGATGGATTTGAAGGGTAAGAATGAGTTAGCCAGAGAAGGAGGGTGGGAGGGTGCCCTGGGCAGAGCATCTGCATGAGAAGGGGCTGGAGTGAGGGGCTGGTTAACTGATCAACTACCACCCCCCACCCCCCTGCACCCCCCCATCCACCTCCCACCCTGTCTCTCTGCAAAGAAAAAGCCCCGGGAAAGGAAAGGTTGGACTGGTCAGGGCACTTGGCTCCGGCTGCAAAGCTCTTCGTGGCTTCCTCCCAGTCCAGCCCTTGGCAGCCATATAGGGTGGCGTGAGAGCACTGGGCACTCGGGGACAGGAGAAGGAGGAAGCAGGGGGCACTGACCAAGGAGGTAGGAGGCGGTCAAGCCTCTGCCCACTGCGGACTCACTGTGTGGCCGTGGGTGAGTCGCCTCTCTGCTCTGGGACTCTGTTTCCGTTGTGCAGAAAGAAGGAATTAGACTGAGGTTTCTGCCAGGTACAGAGCCCTAACAATAAGTCAGCTTCCCCTTAGTTCATGGTCAGGTCCACTTGCCCCCAGGAGTACCTCCATCTTCTATGACCCTTAGACTTTCCCCAAAAGCCAGAAACCACCTGCAGAGGGGCCAGCAGATTCTTCACAGCTGTGGTGACATGCTTGTGTGTGTGTGTGTGTGTGTGTGT